>JAKYLM010000251.1:0-62197 GCA_023634145.1 Thymallus thymallus
CAATGTCATTCAGTAGTGAGAAAAGGGATTCACTTGCCACAACAACCCCAGTGGTGTGAGTTAGTACAAGGTTGAGGACATGTGAGTAACACTACATGTGTACTTGGTTAGGAGACTCTCCTGTGAGGGTCCACAAAGTACTGTCCAGTCGATGACTAATGGACAACATCAGTGACATATCGCAGAACTACTGCACACTGGTCTTTGGATGTTAAATCCTGTGTTGTGTCCATTTGTATTGAGAACATCCCTGCCTTTCTCACTTCAACAGTAATTGTCTGATGAATCAACATTCTGATGACTTCAATTACTTTATTTGCTGTTGTTTTGGACATCATAGTTACCAAGGACTCTCTTCCTTTACTTCCCATCTGCTTCTTGCTAATCTCAATGCAATCACTAACATGCTCTTGTAGGCAGACATATTTGCTTAGCAATAATATAAACTCAAGAAACTTACCATGATTGACGGCCATGTTTTCCAAGTAATACCAATAACTTGAACTACATCAATCAGACGTTCCATGACCTGCCACCTCTTTCTGACCTGGTCTCGTTGAACTGACATTTGCTTATCATTCAGAAGGGTACGGATGTCTGCTTTGCTGGCTCTGAGGGAAAAAGGCTTCTGCGCTTTCTCTATGGGTCTTTCTTCTCTCATGTTCCTGTACTTTCTGATGGGTTTCCAGGCCTGCATGCCTCCTTTGGCAAATGCAAGATGGTCTACAGCTTCAATGATTTTTGCCATTTGTTCCAGTCATTGGCAGCAGAGAACTGGAAGGAATGGCTGCCAAAGGAGGTGTAGGCTTTGGGGGTGACCAGTGAAATATACCTGCTGGAGCGCATGCTACGGGTGGGTGTTGCTATGGTGACCAGCGAGCTGAGATAAGGCAGGGATTTACCTAGTAAAGACATATAGATGACCTGGAGCCTCTCGCTTCGCCTCTTCTTCGCTGTTTGAAAGAAATTACTGGTATAAGAAATATGGTGGAAACTAGCTCATGCCTCCAACAATCCAATGCTTTTATATTTGTGGGTTGTAGTGAACGATTGAACATTTCAGGTAAAAGGAGATATTCGAGGGATACAGCCAAATCAATCAGATATTTAGACTAAGTTAATAAAATATTTGGTGTAGTGTTAATCTATGTTGAATACTTCTTGCCGCCAACAGGACAAAGCTAGCCCCTCCCCCTCCACCCTCCTGGAGTCCCCAGGTCGACCGCCTCTCCGTACTTTACTGCTGGTTCTGGTCGACTACAGGAAAACACCGGGGCAGAGTGGAACTGAGAGAGGAGAAGAGGAACATGGAGATTTGATTTCATTAAGTAAGAACCATGGTGTGTAGATTAGACTGCATTCTGCTTCTGTAACAATTAATTTGTTAATTATATATTGATGAAAATATCTAAAGAAAATACCCTATTTTGAGAAGTGTAACTTTGTCCCCCATAACATTTGATTTCACCTAATTTTAACATTCTGTCATAAAGAGCAGATGTTCAACTTAATAAAAAACATGTTTTCCCATCTGAAGAGGTTATATGAAGAATAAATACTATAGTAAGTGCCAATGTGTTAAATAAAGTAACAGGGTTGACCGTAACAGGGGAGAACTGAAAACAACAAAACCACTACTTTACTTTAGTTAAATAGTCCTTTAAATCAGCCACTAATTATCGTATGACGGGTAATGGAATCTAGTTACAATTGAAGACAAGCTTGACAAAAAAATGTAATTGTTAAAACATTTATACCATATCAATTTATGCTCGGTTTTCCACCATAAAACAACAAAGAATTGATACAAAGATTAGAACTAGCTCACCTGCTCTTACTCTGATTTTACTATTAGATGTTTAATGTTTATTTTACAAAAATAAATGTAAGGAACAGTTTCACCTTATTAAAACAAGGGTTCAGTTCATGTAACAGGGTTGACCTTAAAATGAGGGACTGACTTAAATTAATCACTAATCACATTACATTTTAAAATCTTCGGAATTGACTGTCAAAGTAACCAGATAACTAGGGCTTTACATGTACACTAATGATGTCATATTAAACTGATTATGGCAGTAGGCCGACTATGGCATTATTCATGTAAACATCTTACTCTGCTTATCTTAATTGGTGTAAGGTCATAACCGAAGAAAGCATAGCCTTTAAAAACAATTGGTTTTCTGAGCAATCTTTAGAATTATTAGGACATGTGAACTCTTTATCAGAGTTATAGCATTTTTTTTTTTCACCTTTTATTTAACCAGGTAGGCCAGTTGAGAGCAAGTTCTCATTTACATCTGCGACCTGGCCAAGACAAAGCAAAGCAGTGCGACAAAAAACAACAGAGTTAACAAACGTACAGTCAATAACACATTAGAAGATCTATATACAGATTGTGCAAATGTAGTGCAAAATGCAGTAAGGTTAGGAAGGTAGGACAATAAATAGGCCATAGTGGCGAAATAAGTTACAAATTAGAATTAACACTGGAGTGAAAAGTGATAATAGAGATACTGGAGCAAAATGAGTGAAAATAATAAATATGGGGATGAGGTAGTAGGATGGGCTATTTACAGAAGAGCTATATACAGGTGCAGTGATCGATAAGCAGCTCTGACAGCTGATGCGTAGTTAGTGAGGGAGATAGGAATTATTATTATTATAGTATTTGATCTGTGCATGAGCTTGTGCTAGCAAACTTCTAGTTTGCGCTAGTGCAGTGAGTTTGGAAAAACTGAAAGTATGCAGCTTAGAAATGATCGGACAAACTTTATTTGTCCGATCAGAATTAATTATGCTTCAAAAAAATAACATGGTCGCTGTTGTAGAATGTTATTTGGTTGCCAATTTTCTGCATTTCTCAAAGTCCCATCAGGTAGCCTGATTTCAGATGTCTCCATGTAACCAGGATTATTAGGGAAATTGTTCTTCTTTCAAAGTATGTCAACGTTTAAATCAATCTTTATACTAATTGACTATTCACAATAATCATATTATTCTGCGCATGTAACATTACTCAATGATGGTAAAACTTGGAGACATTATTGTATTAGGTGGGTTAAAATATTTCTAGAAGATACGGAAATGACAGGGACCTGTTAAAATGCTGAATTGTCACTTTAGCGAGTCTTTATTCATAAAAATCTGATTAATCGAATTCTCCATGTGTTCTCTATTAAAGGACACTCAGTATAATAGAGACTTAAAATTGAATATCAAAGGGACGCAAAATTATTAATTTCATGGAAGACATCTGTTTGACCCATATTTGCAAAACTTAATTATTCAGTCTTTGTTTCACAGGGGACAGTTCTTATCGTTGCTCTCACAGTGGGAGGGGCTTATCATCTGGGGAGCCTCAACAACATCATGATGCTGACAAGAAAGAGAAGAGTCTCTCCAGATCAGAACAACTCAAGCAACACCAGCAGAGACGTATAAGAAAGAAAAAGAAACCTCACCACTGCTGCTCTGACTGTGGGAAGAGTTTTGCGGCATCTACTACTTTAAAATCTCATCAGAGAATTCATACAGGAAAGAGACCTTACCCCTGCTATGATTGTGGGAAATGCTTCAATCATCAAGGATCCCTGATTACACACCAACGCATACACACAGGAGAGAAGCCTTATAGCTGTGATCAGTGTGGGAAGAGCTTCAATCAATCAGGATCCCTGACTATACACCAACGAATACACACAGGAGAGAAGCCTTATAGCTGTGATCACTGTGGGAAGAGCTTCAGGAAGTCAGGATCCCTGACTTACCACCAACGCATACACACAGGAGAGAAGCCTTATAGCTGTGATCAGTGTGGGAAGAGTTTTGCTCATGATTCCACCTTGATTTCTCACCAACGCATACACACAGGAGAGAAGCCTTATAGCTGTGATCAGTGTGGGAAGAGTTTTGCTCAAGATTCCACCCTGACTGCTCACCAACGCATACACACAGGAGAGAAGCCTTATAGCTGTGATCAGTGTGGGAAGAGTTTTGCTCGAGATTTCACATTGACTGTACACCAACGCATACACACAGGAGAGAAGCCTTATAGCTGTGATCAGTGTGGGAAGAGCTTCAGGAAGTCAGGATCCCTGACTTACCACCAACGCATACACACAGGAGAGAAGCCTTATAGCTGTGATCAGTGTGGGAAGAGTTTTGCTCATGATTCCACCTTGATTTCTCACCAACGCATACACACAGGAGAGAAGCCTTATAGATGTGATAAGTGTGGGAAGAGTTTTGCTCAAGATTCCACCCTGACTGCTCACCAACGCATACACACAGGAGAGAAGCCTTATAGCTGTGATCAGTGTGGGAAGAGCTTCAATCAATCAGGAGACCTGACTAGTCACCAGCGCATACACACAGGACAGAAGCCTTATAACTGTGACCAGTGTGGTAAGGGTTTTGCTCGAGATTCCACGCTGACCAAACATTTGCTCACACACATTTGAGAGAAACCTTACTCCTGTCTCTGTGGAAAGAGCTTTGCTGGTTCAGTGTCACTGAAAAAAACACCAGAAAGCACAAACATATTTTCTTTAATCTCCCTCTTCTCCTGCAACGGTTCAAGATCCCTAAATAATGTGTCAATAGAAAACATCTTGTAAAGAGTCATCAATCTATGTCTGATTACCATGGTAACCTGTGGAGCATAATATGCAGCTCTGGATCCATATCAAGTGCTGTGTGTGTGTGGGGGTGGGGCTGTGGTTTTCAGAGCTGTATTTTATTTAATTAACTCCTATTCTCCATTAAATAATGTAGAATAATGTTTCAAAAATAGTAGGTGTATATTCATGTGTGAGGGAATTGTTGTCTGAAGAGTCTTTAATTGTACATATTATCTCATACAATGGTTCCTGTAGGTGCTGTCGCCTCCTCAGACCTTTTGGCAGAACGCCCAGAATATGTTCTATAAGTTAAGATAGGAGACGGTGCCAGTCACATGCAGGAACCAATCGTTAATGATTAATTAAATTTGCATAATGAATCATGCAAATATAACTTAAAGTGTGTTGCGATCAAGGAGGCCTACAAACCTGACTCAGTTACACTAATTCTGTCAGGTGGAATGGGCCAAAATTCACCCAACTTATTGTGGGAAACTTGTGGAAGGCTACCTGAAGTCTTTGACCCAAGTTAAACAATTTAAAGGCAATGCTACCAAATACTAATTGAGTGTATGTAAACTTCTGACTCACTGGGAATGTAATGAAAGAAATAAAAGCTGAAATAAAAAATTCTCTACTATTATTCTGACATTTCACGTTCTTAAAATAAAGTGGTGATCCTAACTGACCTAAGACAGGGATTTTTTACTAGGATTAAATATCAGGAATTGTGAAAAACTGAGTTCAAATGTATTTGGCTAAGGTGTATGTAAACTTCCGACTTCAACTGTACAATAACTTCAAAGTTGTTTGGGTTTAATGTATCAACATCTGTACGGACTAAGCGGTGCCTGAGGAAGGCCCTCAGCGTCATCAAGGACCCCAGCCACGAGCTGTTTACACCCTTACTGTCGGGCTGATGGTATCGGAGCATGAGGTCTGATAGAAACTGTGTCTGAGCCTGTTGGTATCTACAAGCCATCAGACTGGTGAACACTTGAACCAGACTGACCACCTGCACTGTTTCTTCACACCTTAGCACACATGATCACACACTCACACTCACACACACATTCATGCTACACATCACAACTGCTGCTACCAGACTCTTATTGTGATTGCTAAATAGTGCACAATTTAAACACTTGCCCCCAACCCCCCCCTTCCCCAAAACATGTAAATATTAGACACTAAATTGTCTTCCTGTATTATACTGATGCTACAATGTTTATTCTATTCTACTGAGATATTAACTTTATGTTTTGTATTGTTGCATTGTTGAGAAGGAACCTCAATGGACGGTGTAAACCATGTGTATCCTGTACATACGACTAATAAAACTTGAAACAATTACTTAAAATGAGACTCCAGAAGTGAAGATTGATGATAACATGTTGTCTCCTTTCATAACACACCTCATCACAAGAAGCTGAGGAGGATTCCTCTGTGCTTTACAGCACAGTCTACAAACCCACAACCAAGAAGAACACAACCAACAACAACACCTGAACACAACAACACCTTGGTTACATCCCAAATGGTACCTTGTTCCCTCTAGTGCACTGTGTAGGGAATAGGGGGCCATTTTGGATGCACTCTGAACACCAGAAGACCTGAACATTCAATCAAAGTTACATTATGGACAAGTATACTGCACTTGAATTTTAAAGGTGATAACACTTAAGCCAACCTCTGCAGCATTTACCGTCATAGTATACTATAGGGTTTACTATTGTATACTATAGAGTATACTGTAGGGTTTAATATAGTATACTATAGGGTTTAATATAGTATAATATAGGGTCTACTATAGGGTTTAATATAGTATAATATAGGGTCTACTATAAGGTTTAATATAGTATACTATAGGGTTTAATATAGTATAATATAGGGTCTACTATAGGGTTTAATATAGTATAATATATGGTCTACTATAGGGTTTAATATAGTATACTATAGGGTCTACTATAGGGTTTAATATAGTATACTATAGGGTTTAATATAGTATACTATAGGGTTTAATATAGAATACTATAGGGTCTACTATAGGGTTTAATATAGTATACTATAGGGTTTATTATAGTATACTATAGGGTTTAATATAGTATACTATAGGGTCTACTATAGGGTTTAATATAGTATACTATAGGGTTTAATATAGTATACTATAGGGTTTAATATAGTATACTATAGGGTAAAATATAGTATACTATAGGGTCTACTATAGAGTTTAATATAGTATACTATAGGGTTTAATATAGTATACTATAGGGTTTAATATAGTATACTATAGGGTTTAATATAGTATACTATAGGGTTTAATATAGTATACTATAGGGTCTACTATACGGTTTAATATAGTATACTATAGGGTCTACTATACGGTATAATATAGTTTACTATAGGATCTACTATAGGGTTTAATATAGTATACTATAGAGTCTACTATAGGGTTTAATATAGTCTACTATAGGGTTTAATATAGTATACTATAGGGTTTAATATAGTACACTATAGGGTTTAATATAATATACTATAGGGTCTACTATAGGGTTTAATATAGTATACTATAGAGTCTACTATAGGGTTTAATATAGTATACTATAGGGTTTAATATAGTATACTATAGTGTTTAATATAGTATACTATAGGGTTTAATATAGTATACTATAGGGTCTACTATAGGGTTTAATATAGTATACTATAGGGTTTAATATAGTATACTATAGGGTCTACTATAGGGTTTAATATAGTATAATATAGGGTCTACTATAGGGTTTAATATAGTATACTATAGGGTTTAATATAGTATACTATAGGGTTTAATATAGTATACTATAGAGTCTACTATAGGGTTTAATATAGTATTCTATAGGGTTTAATATAATATACTATAGGGCTTAATATAATATACTATAGGGTCTACTATAGGGTTTAATATAGTATACTATAGGGTTTAATATAGTACACTTTAGGGTTTAATATAGTATACTATTGGGTTTAATATAGTATACTATAGGGTCTAGTTTAGGGTTTAATATAGTATAATATAGGGTCTACTATAGGGTTTAATATAGTATAATATAGTGTCTACTATAGGGTTTAATATAGTATACTATAGGGTCTACTATAGGGTTTAATATAGTATACTATAGGGTCTACTATAGGGTTTAATATAGTATACTATAGGGTTTAATATAGTATACTATAGGGTTTAATATAGTATACTATAGGGTTTAATATAGTATACTATAGGGTCTACTATAGGGTTTAATATAGTATACTATAGGGTTTAATATAGTATACTATAGGGTTTAATATAGTATACTATAGGGTCTACTATAGGGTTTAATGTAGTATACTATAGGGTTTAATATAGTATACTATAGGACTCATGGCTTGAGACTGTGGCTTAAAGCTGTATCTTAAAGCATTCCTTTGAATATCTGAAAGGGAATAAGATAATATACCAAACTCGTCATTTGCTTTGCTTGTGTTTTAGCGAGAGGAAACTGTTGCCCATAATGTTGTAGAGTGTCATGGGTCATGATACAACACAATGGGAAAGAATTTCTGTAACTGTACAAGACTATACACCCACACTGTTGTTCACGTCAGACCATAATCAGACTTGAGAACTTAACATCGACTTAAGTCCCAGAATATTGCCTACTGTCCATGTTAAGTCTACATATCTCAAGTCTGAATCGGGCCCTTCATACACATCTTGCAATTAACATAGTTGTTCAGATTTTTTGAAAAATGCAATATAATTATCACAGACTATACTTGGGGCAGGGAGAGGAGATACAGACAAACGCAGGACAGTAGACCGACGAATCAAAGAGAAGGAGAAAGAGAGAGAGATGGAGTGAAAGTTGAGAAAGAAGAGGAATAAATTATATTTTTCATTTATCATGTTCTCTCCTCTAGTTGAGTATATATATTAATATATTCAGGTAGCCCAGTGGCGGCAGGTAGCCCAGTGGTTATAGTGTTGGGCCCGCAACCGAAAGGTTGCTGGATTGAATCCCCGAGCTGACAAGGTAAAAATTTGTCGTTCTGCCCCTGAACAAGACAGTTAACCCACTGTTCCTAGGCCATCATTGAAAATAAGAATTTGTTCACAATGTATTGTGCCTTAATGCTTAATCATGCACCCATGTTTTACCTGCAGCACAGGTGTCAGGATATATTGTTCATCTTTAGAGTGGCCTCCAAACCTGTAGTCCGCACACAGACAGTGTCAATGTTACAATCAACTAACGTTAGTTAAACCTGTAGTCAGCACAGACAGTGTCAATGTTACAATCAACTAACGTTAGTTAAACCTGTAGTCAGCACAGACAGTGTCAATGTTACAATCAACTAATGTTAGTTAAACCTGTAGTCAGCACAGACTGTGTCAATGTTACAATCAACTAATGTTAGTTAAACCTGTAGTCAGCACAGACTGTGTCAATGTTACAATCAACTAATGTTAGTTAAACCTGTAGTCAACACAGACTGTGTCAATGTTACAATCAACTAACGTTAGAATTCGAGGGCTGACTGTTCTCAAATATTTGTGCAGTGTAAAAATAAAATGTTGGTAATTGGTGTAGTCTGACTACTGCAGTAGGCTACTGCTGTCCATTTGCTAGCTAACAGCAAGAAACCCAGACGAGAGAAACGTGAAAGCATCCAGGCAGCAGAGATGAACTTGTCATTAGCTAGCTAACGTTAGCCGTTAGCTATATTGTAGCTATAAAGCATTGTTTTTTGTTATTTTGAAATTACATCTTTATTTTATTTTATACAAGTTATATACATAGACATAAGGGAGTTAGCTATAAATACAGTATATTTGGCTGTAGTTTAGTTTAGAAGAAAGACTTACGCAGTGGTGTAAAGTACTTAAGTAAAAATACTTTAAAGTATTACTTAATTCGTTTTTGGGGGTATCTGTACTTTTACTCAATACATTTTCCCTGACACTCAAAAGTACTCTATACATTTTGAATTCTTATGAGGACAGAAAATGGTTCAATTCACACACTTATCAAGAGAACATCCCTGGTTATCCCTACTGCCTCTAATCTGGCAGACTCACTAAACACAAACGTTTTGTTTGTAAATGATTTCTGAGGGTTGGAGTGTGCTCCTGGCTATCCATAAACATTTTTTAAAAAACAAGTAAGTCTGGTTTTCTTAGTATAAGGACATTTTAATTATTGATACGTTTACTTTTCATACTTAAGTATATTTTAACAATTACATTTACTTTTGATACTTAAGTATATTTAAAACCAAATACTTTTAGAGTTTTACTCGAGTAGCATTTTACTGGGTGACTTTCAATTTAGACATTTTCTATGATGATATCTTTACTTTTACTTAAGTATGACAATTGGATACTTTTTGCACCACTGGACCACTGGATTTTTGACCGGAGAATTACCAGCATTAGGTTGTGCTGGTAAGGTTGTGCTGGTTGTGTACAGCAGCTGCCATTACAGCAGCAGCGAAAGACCGGAAGCAGTAATTCCCAGACACTCCCTCAGGAGAGAAAGGCCTGTTGAGATTCTCCATCTTTGAGCATGTGTTCCAAGTGGCTGCCAGGTAAAAGTAGACAATAGCAGACAACAGGATTCATAGTGAAAGGGGGTGTTGTTTACTCGACTTTTATAGATCACGTTAAATGTTATCCAGGAACTTTATGAAGTATTATTAGGCTACATATACATATACTTTTATTTGTCCTAACATAATTCCGTTTTGATATTTAAATAGATGTTTGATTGCTCTGGTCTAGCGACGCATCAGTTGCAGCCTTGAGAATCGTATTTTCTCTCGCCAACTTCCTAGTCATTATCCGAACACTACAACAAAGTAGTCTAACTGTACTGTAGCCTACAACATTTCATGTCATACAAAGAAACAATAGCTTCCACAATGGATCGGGTAAGTCTGGTTTTAACAGTATAAGCCTGCTGTGTTGTATAAAATGTCTAGACCTAGTTTTCGTCGACTTTGATCCTCCACATTCCTGTGTTCGGTTTAAACGTCTGGACAAAAAAAACATGACGGTAAAAACTTTGTTAGGATTTATTTTGTCTTCAACAAAGTAGCCTACTACTATATCATGTATAGGAATCTGTAACTATGACCTAATTATCTCTCCTTCCTCCCAAAGTGTTCACATTCCTTCACTGATTTCAAACACATCAGCCATTATTTGACCAGATACTCAAGTGGCCGTTCTAACAAAGAAAATAAATGTCTTCAAAAATGGAAGGCTGTCGGGAAAGAGGCAAGATCAGATGGGACCATTATAGCAATGAGAGGGCAGATGTGTGTTTCCACTAGTTACCACAGTCATAGAGTCAAATGTCTATATCGTATCGTTATTTATTTAGGATTCAGCCACAATGTCAAACGTCTATCGTTTTTTATTTATTTAGTGTTGGGCATAAAGTTAAGTTTAAAATCAGATTTATTAAGATCACTTGTATAAATGGGCGCGGTTTATTGCTTTGTTTGCGGTAACTAGTGAAGACCAGGCATTACTCCCATATAAAGCGTCCTACTTTTACCAATACTCATAAAAACCTAATCGTTACGAAATGTATATTAGATCAAATAAGGCAATTTCTGCACCCAGTTATCCCTCTCGCTTCTCCTCTTCTTCGCTGTTTGAAAGGAAATGACTGGTATAAGATATATGGTGGAAACTAGCTCATGCCTCCAACAATCCAATGCTCTTATATTTGTGGGTTGTAGTGAATCATTGAACATTTCCAGAATAAGGAGATATTTGAGGGATGCAGCCAATTCAATCAGAGATTTAGATGAATAAGATATTTGGTGTAGTGTTAATCTATGTTGAATACTTCTTGCGGCCAACAGGACAAAGCTAGCCCCTCCACCCTCCTGGAGTCCCCAGGTCGACCACCTCTCCGTACTTTACTGCTGGTTCTGGTCGACTGCAGGAAAACACTGGGGCAGAGTGGAACTGAGAGAGGAGGAGGAGAAGAGAAGGAAGATGGAGATTTGATTTCATTAAGTAAGAACCATAGTGTGTAGATTAGACTACAGTCTGCTTCTGTAACAATAGTTGAGGTGCATAAAGATGGTGGCCTGCATGTACTTACCACAAATTCCTCCTTTTGCTAAGTTCACTGTACAGTCGTGGCCAAAGGTTGAGAGAATGACACAAGTATTGATTTCCACAAAGTTTGCTGCCTCAGTGTTGATGATGGCAATTCATCAGTCAGGATGTGGCCCAGAAGTTAATTGATAGCATGCCAGGGCGGATTGCAGAGGTCTTGAAAAAGAAGGGTCAACACTGCAAGAATTGACTCTTTACATAAACTGAATGTCATTGTCAATGAAAGCCTTTGACACTTATGGAATACTTTTAATTATACTTCAGTGTACCATAGTAACTACTGACATAAAGATCTAAGAACACTGAAGCAGCAAACTTTGTGGAGACCAATACTTGTCATTCTCAAAACTTTGGACCACGACTGTATTTTACATTGGTCTCTTTACATATGGTCTTTAGCACAGTAAAGATGATCCCAATTTTAGCTTCAAGACACCGACAATTTAAATAAACATTGAACAATGTCGCGCACCGTAGTTTCAAAACTCAGTGGATAAAACAATGACGTCATATCAGAATTTTTGAGCAACAGATGTTGGCAATTGAAAGCAATCTTCACAAAAAAATGTCTAGCATGTCTACAGTATGTATGGATAAAAGGGTTGACTTGCTCAGTTTTCCACCACAAAACAGCAGTAAATTGACAAACCAGCTCACCTGCTTTTACTCTGATTTCACTAGTAGATGTTCAATGCTTCTTTTTAAAACACATTTATTTAAAGGAATATTTATCATATTAAAACAAGAGTTCAGTTCATGTAAGAGTTGACCTTAAAATGAGGAAGAGATGTAAATAAATCACTAATCACATTCATAATAATCTTCAGAAATGACTTTGTCAAAGCACCAAATAACTAGTGATTTTCCATGAGTATGTTTACATGCACACTCATAATTAGACATTAAACTAGTTATGTTAGTTATGGCAGTAGGCTGAGTATGGCATTAGTCATGTCAACACCTTACTCTGCTTATCTTAATTGGTTTAAGGTGAAAATCAAAGGAACGCTGTTAAAAACATCTGTTTTTCTGATCTTTTGAATTATTAGGACACGTAAACGCCTTAATCAGATTCATAGAGGCATATTTAATCTGCACATGTGCTGCACGAGCAACGCAAGCTTCATTATTTTGTGCAAAAACTGAAAGTATATATAAATAGTTTTCACATACAAACTTTAATCAAATATGCTTATCAAAAAATAACATGGTCGCTGTGGTAGTACTTTTTTATTTTGATAGGCATTTATCAAAGTCCCCTCAGTTAACCTGATTACAGATGTCTATGCTATTCAATATCTTTGTTTCACAGGGGACAGCCCTAACCATTGCTCTTTCAGTGGGAGGGGCTTATCATCTGGGGAGCCTCAACAACATCATGATGCTGACAAGAAAGAGAAGAGTCTCTCCAGATCAGAAACCCTCAAGAAACACCAACCGAGACTTATAGGGAAGAAACCTCACCACCGCTACTCTGACAGTGGGAAGAGTTTTGCTAAACAGAGAAAATGGATAATTCACCAGCGGATTCACACAGGAGAGAAGCCTTATTGCTGTGATCAGTGTGGGAAGGGTTTTGCTCGACATTCCAACCTGACTGCACACCAACGCATACACACAGGAGAGAAGCCTTATAGCTGTGATCAGTGTGGGAAGGATTTTCCTCGACATTCCAACCTGACTGCACACCAACGCATACACACAGGGGTGAAGTCATATAGCTGTGATCAGTGTGGGAAGAGCTTCAATCATTCAGGATGCCTGACTACACACCAACGCATACACACAGGAGAGAAGCCTTATAGCTGTGATCAGTGTAGGAAGAGATTCAGTGGATCAGGAGGCCTGACTAAACACCAACGCATACACACAGGAGAGAAGCCTTATAGCTGTGATCAGTGTGGGAAGAGCTTCAATCAATCAGGACACCTGACTAAACACCAACGCATACACACAGGAGAGAAGCCTTATAGCTGTGATCAGTGTGGGAAGAGCTTCAATCATTCAGGACACCTGACTACACACCAACGCATACACACAGGAGAGAAGCCTTATAGCTGTGATCAGTGTGGGAAGAGCTTCAATTATTCATGGTCCCTGATTACACACCAACGCATACACACAGGAGAGAAGCCTTATAGCTGTGATCAATGTGGGAAGAGCTTCAATTATTCAGTGTCCCTGATTACACACCAACGCATACACACAGGAGAGAAGCCTTATAGCTGTGATCAGTGTGGGAAGAGCTTCAATTATTCAGGGTCCCTGATTACACACCAACGCATACACACAGGAGAGAAGCCTTATAGCTGTGATCAATGTGGGAAGAGCTTCAATTATTCAGGGTCCCTGATTACACACCAACGCATACACACAGGAGAGAAGCCTTATAGCTGTGATCAATGTGGGAAGAGCTTCAATCATTCAGGAGACCTGACTAAACACCAACGCATACACACAGGAGAGAAGCCTTATAGCTGTGATCAGTGTGGGAAGGGCTTCTATCAATCAGGACACCTGACTAAACACCAACGCATACACACAGGAGAGAAGCCTTATAGCTGTGATCAGTGTGGGAAGAGCTTCATTTATTCAGAGTCCCTGATTACACACCAACGCATACACACAGGAGAGAAGCCTTATAGCTGTGATCGATGTGGGAAGAGCTTCAATTATTCAGGGTCCCTGATTACACACCAACGCATACACACAGGAGAGAAGCCTTATAGCTGTGATCAATGTGGGAAGAGCTTCAATTATTCAGGGTCCCTTATTACACACCAACGCATACACACAGGAGAGAAACCTTATAGCTGTGATCAGTGTGGAAGGAGCTTCAATCATTCAGGAGACCTGACTAAACACCAGCGCATGCACACAGGAGAGAAGCCTTATAGCTGTGTTCAATGTGGGAAGAGCTTCAATCAATCAGGGGCCCTGACTACACACCAACGCATACACACAGGAGAGAAACCTTATAGCTGTGATCAATGTGGGAAGAGCTTCAATCAATCAGGACACCTGACTTCACACCAGCTCACACACACTGGAGAGAAACCTTACTCCTGTCTATGTGGAAAGACTTTTGCTCACTCAGAGTCATTGAAAAAACACCAGAAAGAACAAACATGTCGTCTTTTATCTCCCTCCTCTCCTGCAACTGTTCCAGATCCCTAAATACATTTTCCATAGAAAACATATTGTAAAGAATCATCCATCTCCCATTCTCTAACAGTTTACTGATTACCATGGTAACCTGTGTAGTGTAATATGTAGCTCTGGATCCATATGTATCAAGAGTCTCAGAGTAGGAGTGTTGTGTGTGTGGTGGGTGGGGATGTTCAGATCTCTATCTTATTTAATTAACTCCTATTATCCATTAAGTAATTTTATAATGTAGAATAATGTTTCAACAATACTAGGTGTGTATTCATGTGTTCAATAGATCAGTAAATTAAATCCATTATCTGCTCAACAATGTCTGTTTCACATTAGTTATGTTTTTTAAATCTATAAGGATCATAGGTCTCTTGTATAATTAGTTTGGTCCTAAAAGATGTTCACATATTTATTGTAAATCCCTTCACCAGGTTGTAATGTAGCTGATGGGACATACAGAAGTACAGAAGACATAGGGCTATTAGTGTGGTCAAATTATGTTCCATTTATTTTAAAGGATTTTAATAGTGATATCTTTACACTTTCCTTATTGTATATTAAGTGTGCTCCAAAAAAAAGGTTTTATTGTGAAGTGAATGATGTGTTGGTTTTTAGTAATAGTCATCATGGAGTCAGGAAGTCAGTTCTTCCCATCAGTACTTATAGGTCATGTCAACCAGACTTCACACTCTTCTGTTTTCTCACAGCCAGTAAGGTATCCTACCAAACTTCTCTCTCTTCACTCTGGAAATACACTTGATAATATCTGATACCTTACTATTCCACTTTTTATTGGTGATTTGTTATACAGAACGAATGCTTGCGTGTAAATTACATTGTAAAGCATACATCTGGAATGTGGTTTAATGTTTTCCTGTTTTGTTTTACATTGCTAAAATATGTAGCCTGCGGTGCTGCTCGGTGAATGAGAGCTCAGCAACAACTACTCTTGGAGAGAGCTACTCTCTGGAAACAGAAACGTTAGACCATTTATTCTATGTTCACATAGCTATTCTCTGTGGAATGATATACAATGTTTTTATTAATGGACACTTTGGCTAACAAATGTGATCTGCAATAAAAAAAATAAAAAAGTTTATAGGAAGAAAAAAAAATCCTGGAGGAGCTACGATTCATTTCTCCTGTTGCAAGAGTCGAAGGTAAGCAAAACGATTATCTCGTAAGTGACTTGTTGTTCTTGCACATAACCGTGTTACTTTTGTTCCTCACAATGATAATGAAATCAAGTTTGTAAATGGCTGGTCTCGAGATGTTTAAAAACTACATACAGAATCAGAAAATCATATCTAAGCAAACTCATCGAAGCAGAAGCAAATATCCAAATGTCCGTATCCTTGCTAGGTCTACACAATGTTGTGACGTTAACCACGTAACTTCATCGTCTTGGCTGTTGCATTGCGATAACAAATACATTTGTAGGGAGGGATGGTTAGAAGACGAAAGGTAATGCATGCCCCTACATTTTGTCTTCTAATAGTTATCATGAAACGAGGAAGGGACATAGCGTCCTTTTTTGCCCCAGTAAACAAACAAGGGAGAGAAACATATCAAGGTATTGAGAGAGTTGAGGAGCAGGAGAGGGAGAGCCAGAGGAGTCAGTGGAGGTTGGAGAGAGGGCATGTGATGAAAGTGAGGGCTCTGATACAGAGAGGGCATGTGATGAAAGTGAGGGCTCTGATACAGAGAGGGACATTCCAGAGGGTGAGGAGCATGAAGAAGAGGGTGAGGAGGAAGAAGAAGAGGGTGAGGAGGAAGAAGAAGAGGGTGAGGAGGATGAAGAAGAGGGTGAGGAGGAGGAAGAAGAGGGTGAGGAGGAAGAAAACATACAGGGACAGAGAGAGGAACAGCCAGAGGGACAGAAAGTGGATCCATGTGCATCAAGTACTGCACCATCAGGTTTGTGAAGAAGAAGAAGGTTCTTACTATTTGCAAAGCGGTGCAATTATATTTTCATTGTAGGCCTACTGTGTGTCCTTAAAATGGTGCTTTCTGCTGTACATTCTTTTTTGTGTCAATATGGCTCTGTTTCTTTTTTTAAGAAAATACTTGGCCTACATTTTGAAATACATGCAGATATACATGTATAAGTAAATACATGTTGTAGTTGTGCCCTATGTTTACTCTACATCTTTCTACAGATATCAGCAAGTCCAAGAATGATGTACCAGTACAGCCCAACTTGAATATATTCCCAACCACTTTGATGGGGGACAGAAGACGGAGCTTCAGGCCAAACTGGTATAATCTTCATCCATGGCTTGAGTATTCTGTCATGATGGACTCTACATATTGCTATGCATGTAGACATTTTAGCACACCAAATGCCCCAGACACTGTTTTTTTTTCAACAACTGGTTTTAGAAACTGGAAAAAAGCAACTATGAGAGATGCAGGGTTTTCAGTACATGCAAAGTCTGAACAACACAAGTGTGCAATGATAGCATGGAGGGATTATCAAAGAGCTGTTAAAACTGATGCAACACTAGCAAATCTTCTTGACAAAGAACAAACTAAACAAGTACAAGAAAATCGGGCATACATTAAAGCAGTTGGGGAAGTGCTGTTACTTACAGCTACACAAAACATAGCACAAAGAGGACATAATGAATCTGAAGAGTCCAATAACAAAGGAAACTTTAGGGAAATTCTTAAAACAGTTGCTAACCATGACCCACTCGTTAAGAGAAGATTAACTTCCGTTCACAATGCAAAGTACACAAGCAAGATCATCCAGAATGATGGTTTGATGGTTTTGGGTTGATGGTTTTGGGTTGTTTGGCAGAGCTGGTTCGGTCTGAAATCATAGAAGAAGTGAAGAACAGTGAGGTTTTTAGCATCATGGCAGATGAAACAAAGGATATTTCAAAAAGGGAACAGATGTCTTTCACACTCAGGTACTATTACAATGGGGCCATTAAGGAGAGTTTTCTCCATTTTCAATCTGCAGAGAAGTTAGATGCAGCAGGGCTTACTGGAAAAATAGTGCACTTACTGGAACGTTATGGCCTGAACTACAAAAATAACCTCGTAGGCCAAGCGTACGATGGTGCTGCCGTTATGAGCGGTAAGCATTCAGGGGTTCAGGGAAGGATCAAAGAACAGGCTAAATTTGCCTTCTACATCCATTGTAGTGCACATTGTCTCAATTTAGTGTTAGTTGATGTAGTCAAAAGTGTCCCAGAAACAGGAGTTTTTTCCTTTGTTACAGTGTCTTTATATTTTTACCTCTGTCTCATATGTGCACCCAAAATGGCTGTCTCTCCAAAGAGAAATGTATGGCAGAACAAGAGAGCTGCAACGTTTAAGCAACACACGTTGAGCATGCAGATTTCTAGCCCTACGTAATATTATGGACACTCTACCTGCCCTTAAACGACCACTGCAAGAGATTGCTCAAGAACGTCATGGTGAAAAAACTGTTGAGGCCCGAGGTCTTCTGGCTCAAATTGACCTAGAATTTGTTGTGCATCTTGTTACTCTGCGTAAGTTGTTTGGGGAGACAAAGCTACTTGTTAGTCACAAACTGTTGATCTGTCAAGAGCTGTTGACTTAGTAAATGCTTTAGTCCAGACATTGAATGACCACAGGCAGGAGTCTTTCTTTGATAAGTTGTGGGATGAAGCATTGAATATTTGTGAGCAGTGTGATTCTGCAACGTCGGAAAATGCTGAGCTCTAGACTCAGTGGCTACTGCACACTAAGCACTGTTGGTCAGAGGGAGGTAGAACGTGACAAAGATATGTTTCGCACGTCATTTTTCTATCCTGTAATT
The DNA here is from genome assembly GCA_023634145.1 of Thymallus thymallus. Taxonomy (NCBI): domain Eukaryota; kingdom Metazoa; phylum Chordata; class Actinopteri; order Salmoniformes; family Salmonidae; genus Thymallus; species Thymallus thymallus. Next base: position 18,725 of record JAKYLM010000251.1, read on the forward strand.
GACAGCATGCTCAATGAGTTGAACAGACGTTTCTCCAATACCAACTGTGAGCTCATGAGAAGCATACAGTCTCTCAGCCCCCAGAGTGATGCCTTTTTAAAGAAGAGCAATGTTTTTTCATTTGGCTGTTTGTATAATGCAGACATTGATGATTTAGGGCATGAGCTCCATCAATTTAAGAGAGTTTTGGACAGAAAAATACAGAGTGGTGAAGTTAAAAAGCCATGCAGTACAGTAGAGCTGGTTTGTTTTATTGAGCCATACAGGGAAGTTTTCTTTGAGCTCTTTAGACTGTGCAAGATTGCAGTAACCCTTCCTGTAAGCTCAGCCTCTTGCTAACGCAGTTTCTCCACACTGAAACTGATTAAAACCTTCCTGCGGTCCACCACTATTGATGAGAGACTCAGTGATCTTGGAGTCCTGAGCATAGAGTCCAGAAGGGCCAAGGCTCTGGATCTTGATGTATTTGTGGACCATTTCTTCCAGACAGCACAACCGCCGTATCCTGTTGCTTTAGTGTAGTGTTTCTATATTTTATTAAAATTCAATTGATCCAGCATTGTTGTGCCAATTCAAATACTTAAGTGTGGACTCAACTGTCCACAGTAGTGAGGCTTCCATAAACAGGAAATGGCACATTGTTGTACCCTGGAGTTTTGTTCACGTTGAATTGACACCCTGTATTTGTACCCTGTACTGTATTTTTCATTTTTTATGGGCCTACCTCTTTTGCACCTGCACTCACTCTTGTACAAAATAAATGTTTGTGTGATTTTAAAGTAAAATAAAGTTTATAATCTTTAAATATAATTTGTTGCCATTTTTTAATGTGCCCCTCTGGTTAAACACTGGCCCCTCCTTGGCCCTCCTAGTAAAATGTGTCTAGAACCGCCACTGATCTCAAGTCTGAATCGGGCCCTTCATACACATCTTGCAATTAACATAGTTGTTCAGATTTTTTGAAAAATGCAATATAATTATCACAGACTATACCTGGGGCAGGGAGAGGAGATACAGACAAACGCAGGACAGTAGACCGACGAATCAAAGAGAAGGAGAAAGAGAGAGAGATGGAGTGAAAGTTGAGAAAGAAGAGGAATAAATTATATTTTAATTTATCATGTTCTCTCCTCTAGTTGAGTATATTAATATATTCATGATAACACAATGTATTGTGCCTTAATACTTAATCATGCACCCATGTTTTACCTGCAGCACAGGTGTCAGGATAGAGTGTTCATCTATAGAGTGGCCTCCAAACCTGTAGTCAGCACAGACTGTGTCAATGTTACAATCAACTAACGTTAGTTAAACCTGTAGTCAGCACAGACAGTGTCAATGTTACAATCAACTAATGTTCGTTAAACCTGTAGTCAGCACAGACAGTGTCAATGTTACAATCAACTAACGTTAGTTAAACCTGTAGTCAGCACAGACAGTGTCAATGTTACAATCAACTAATGTTAGTTAAACCTGTAGTCAGCACAGACAGTGTCAATGTTACAATCAACTAACGTTAGTTAAACCTGTAGTCAGCACAGACTGTGTCAATGTTACAATCAACTAACGTTAGTTAAACCTGTAGTCAGCACAGACTGTGTCAATGTTACAATCAACTAATGTTAGTTAAACCTGTAGTCAGCACAGACAGTGTCAATGTTACAATCAACTAATGTTAGTTAAACCTGTAGTCAGCACAGACAGTGTCAATGTTACAATCAACTAACGTTAGTTAAACCTGTAGTCAGCACAGACAGATTCAATGTTACAATCAACTAATGTTAGTTAAACCTGTAGTCAGCACAGACAGTGTCAATGTTACAATCAACTAATGTTAGTTAAACCTGTAGTCAGCACAGACAGTGTCAATGTTACAATCAACTAACGTTAGTTAAACCTGTAGTCAGCACAGACTGTGTCAATGTTACAATCAACTAACGTTAGTTAAACCTGTAGTCAGCACAGACTGTGTCAATGTTACAATCAACTAACGTTTGTTAGCTAGAATTTGAAGGCTGACTGTTTTTAAATATTTGTACAGTGTAAAAATAAAATGTTGGTAATTGGTGTAGTCTGACTACTGCAGTAGGCTACTGCTGTCCATTTGCTAGCTAACAGCAAGAAACCCAGAGGAGAGAAACGTGAAAGCATCCAGGCAGCAGAGATGAGCTTGTCATTAGCTAGCTAACGTTAGCCGTTAGCTATATTGTAGCTATAAAGCTTTATGTTTATTGTTATTTTGAAATTACATCTTTATTTTATTGTATACAAGTTATATACATAGACAGAAAGGAGTTAGCTATAAATACAGTATATTTGGCTGTAGTTTAGTTTAGAAGAAAGACTTACGCAGTGGTGTAAAGTACTTAAGTAAAAATACTTTAAAGTATTACTTAAGTAGTTTTTTGGGGTATCTGTACTTTACTTTTTATATATTTGACAACTTTTACTCCATACATTTTCCCTGACACTCAAAAGTACTCTATACATTTTGAATGCTTATGAGGACAGAAAATGGTTCAATTCACACACTTATCAAGAGAATATCCCTGGTCCGCCCTACTGCCTCTAATCTGGCGGACTCACTAAACACAAATGTTTTGTTTGTAAATGATTTCTGAGGGTTGGAGTGTGCTCCTGGCTATCCGTATATATATTTTTTTAAACAAGTAAGTTTGTTTTTCTTAGTATAAGGACATTTTAATTATTGATACGTTTACTTTTCATACTTAAGTATATTTGAACAATTACATTTACTTTTGATACTTAAGTATATTTAAAACCAAATACTTTTAGAGTTTTACTCGAGTAGCATTTTACTGGGTGACTTTCAATTTTACTTGAGACATTTTCTATGATGATATCTTTACTTTTACTTAAGTATAACAATTGGTTACTTTTTTCACCACTGGACTTTATTTTTGACCGGAGAATTACCAGCATTAGGTTGTGCTAATAAGGTTGTGCTGGTTGTGTACAGCAGCTGTAATTATAGCAGCAGCCAGAGTATCAGACAGAACACTTCAGTTAAATTAGCTATATATATATATATATATTTTTTTTTTTATATACACATTATTGGTTACTTATATGATATTTGTTCCACTTCTCTATTCATTGGCTGATGTGTATTTATCTGTTTGTTTGTTTATTTATCTTAATGTTTTACTCCTTATGAAAATATGTTCTGTAACTAAATGATTTTGTATTACAAGTTCAATTTATTTTTCCTGCAATAAAAAAAAAAAAGAAAAAAAAAATACAAATCTTTGAGCATGTGTTCCAAGTGGCTGCCAGGTAGAAGTTGACGATAGCAGACAACAGGATTCATAGTGAAAGGGGGTATTGTTGAACGTTTTCTTGGCTTTACTAGACTTTTATAGATCACGTAAAATGTTATCCAGGAACTTTCTGAAGTATTATTAGGCTACATATACTTTTATTTGTCCTAACATAATTCCGTTTTGATATTTAAATAGATCTTTGATTGCTCTGGTCTAGGAGCGCAACAGTTACAGTTGCAGCCTTGATAATCGTATTTTCTCTCGCCAACTCCCTAGTCATTATCCGAACACTACAACAAAGTAGTCTAACTGTACTGTAGCCTACAACATTTCATGTCATACAAAGAAACAATATCTTCCACAATGGATCGGGTAAGTCTGGTTTTAACAGTATAAGCCTGCTGTGTTGTATAAAATGTCTAGACCTAGTTTTCATCGTCTTTGATCCTCCACATTCCTGTGTTCGGTTTAAACTTCTGGACAAATAAAAACATGACGGTAAAACTTGTTAGGATATATTTTTTCTTCAACAAAGTAGCCTACTACTATATAATGTATAGGAATCTGTGTCTATGACCTAATTGTCTCTCCTTCCTCCCAAAGTGTTCACATTCCTTCACTGATTTCTAACACATTAGCCATTATTTGACCAGATACTCAAGTGGCGGTTCTAACAAAGAAAATAAATGTCTTCAAAAATGGAAGGCTGTCGGGAAAGAGGCAAGATCAGATGGGACCATTATAGTAATGAGAGGGCAGATGTGTGTTTCCACTAGTTACCACAGTCATAGAGTCAAATGCCTATATCGTTTTTAAATAAATTTTTATTTAGTGTTGGGCATAAAGTTGTGTTTTTTAGGTTAAGTTTAAAATCAGATGTATTAAGATCACTTGTATAAATGGGCGTGGTTTATGGCTTTGTTTGCGGTAACTAGTGACGACCAGGCATTACTCCCATATAAAGTGTCCTACTTTTAATAATACACTCGTAACAACCTAATCATTACGAAATGTATATTAGATCAAATGAGGCAAAAGCTACATTTTTGGGCCCAGTTATCCCTCTCGCTTTGCCTCTTCCTCGCTGTTTGAAAGGAAATTACTGGTATAAGATATATGGTGGAAACTAGCTCATGCCTCCACCAATCCAATGCTCTTATATTTGTGGGCTGTAGTGAATCATTGAACATTTCCGGAATAAGGAGATATTCGAGGGATACACCCAAATCAATCAGAGATTTGGTGTAGTGTTAATCTATGTTGAATACTTCTTGCCGCCAACAGGACAAAGCTAGCCCGTCCCCCTCCACCCTCCTGGAGTCCCCAGGTCGACCACCTCTCCGTACTTTACTGCTGGTTCTGGTCGACTGCAGGAAAACACTGGGGCAGAGTGGAACTGAGAGAGGAGGAGAAGAGAAGGAAGATGGAGATTTGATTTCATTAAGTAAGAACCATGGTGTGTATATTAGACTACAGTCTGCTTCTGTAACAATAGTTGAGGTGCATAAAGATGGTGGCCTGCATGTACTTATCACAAATTCCTCCTTTTGCTAAGTTCACTGTACAGTCGTCACAATAATTTATATCTCAATGTTCTAAATGAACTCTTTATAACTCTATCTGTACCCTGAAGGTTGTAGACCCCAGTTTTAAACAATACAGAGAGAGCCCCAGCTTACAATGGTCAGTCTTTATTCATGAGAACATTCTGATGAAAAAACAATACACATGTATTTTATACATTTAGTCAGAAAGAGCCCCCACCCTGCTTGATGGGGGGGCTGTAAGTTCTCAGGGTCTGCCTTCAAAGACACACTGTCCTGTTATCTCATGTCACTCCCTTCAGTCATTCTTCAGTTGCTAATGTATGACACATCTCAAAGAGAAAAGACCCCCATCCTGCTTGATGGGGGGGCTGTGAACTTTTATGGCCGGCCTAAAACTCCTGCAAGCCTAACAGCCTTCACAAATGGTCTGTCTTCTCCTTTGTTGTCTTAACTACATCCTGACTCATTTACCAAATGGTAACATTCTAACCTGGTCTAAACATTGTCTATGTTCCCACATTCTTAGAATCATAATCTTATAATTCTAATTCATCTCACACATTACACAGTTTCAGGGTGGATCATCTTAGTCATTAACTTTAAACATACACATTTCTTTATCAACAGTCGTGGCCAAAGGTTTTGAGAATGACACAAGTATTGGTCTCCACAAAGTTTGCTGCCTCAGTGTTGATGATGGCAATTTGCATATACTCCAGAATGTCATGAAGAGTGATCAGATGAATTGCAAATAATTGCAAAGTCCCTCTTTGCCAGGAACTTAACTTAATCCCCCCAAAACATTTCCATTGCATTTCAGCCCTGCCACAAAAGGACCAGCTGCCATCATGTCAGTGATTGTCTCGTTAACACAGCTGAGAGTGTTGGCGGGGACAAGGCTGGAGATCACTCTGTCATGCTGATTGAGTAAGAATAACAGACTGTAAGCTTTAAAAGGAGGGTGGTGCTTGAAATCATTGTTCTTCCTCTGTCAACCATGGTTACCTGCAAGGAAACATGTGCCGTCATCATTGCTTTGCACAAAAAGGGCTTCACAGGCAAGGATATTGCTGCTGGTAAGATTGCACCTAAATCAACTATTTATCGGATCATCAAGAACTTCAAGGAGAGAGGTTCAATTGTTGTGAAGATGGCGTCAGGGTGCCCAAGAAAGTCCAGCAAGCGCCAGGACCGTCTCCTAAAGTTGATTCAGCTGCGGGATCGGGGCACCACCAGTGCAGAGCTTGCTCAGGAATGGCAGCAGGCAGGTGTGAGTGCATCTGCACACACAGTGAGGTGAAGACTTTTGGAGGATGGCCTGGTGTCAAGAAGGGCAGCAAAGAAGCCACTTCTCTCCAGGAAAAACATCAGGGACAGACTGATATTCTGCAAAAGGTACAGGGATTGGACTGCTGAGGACTGGGGTAGAGTCATTTTCTCTGAAGAATCCCCTTTCCGATTGTTTGGGCCATCCGGAAAACACCTTGTCCGGAGAAGACAAGGTGAGTGCTACCATCAGTCCTGTGTCATGCCAACAGTAAACCATCCTCAGACCATTCATGTGTGGGGTTGCTTCTCAGCCAAGGGAGTGGGCTCACTCACAATTTTGCCTAAGAACACAGCCATGAATAAAGAATGGTGCCAACACATCCTCCGAGAGCAACTACTCCCAACCATCCAAGAACAGTTTGGTGACTACCAATGCCTTTTCCAGCATGATGGAGCACCTTGTCATAAGGCAAAAGTGATAACTAAGTGGCTCGGGGAACAAAATATCGACAATTGGGGTCCATGGCCAGGAAACTCCCCAGACCTTAATCCCATTGAGAACTTGTGGTCGATCCTCAAGAGGCGGGTGGACAAACAAAAACCCACAACTTCTGACAAACTCCAAGCATTGATTATGCAAGAATGGCCTGCCATCAGTCAGGATGTGGCCCATAAGTTAATTGACAGCATGCCAGGGCGGATTGCAGAGGTCTTGAAAAAGAAGGGTCAACACTGCAAATATTGACTCTTTGCATAAACTTAATGGCATTGTTAATGAAAGCCTTTGACACTCATGGAATACCTGTAATTATACTTCAGTGTACCATAGTAACTACTGACATAAAGATCTAAGAACACTGAAGCAGCAAACTTTGTGGAGACCAATACTTGTCATTCTCAAAACTTTGGACTACGACTGTATTTTACATTGGTCTCTACTGTTTTTTTGTAATGGTCATTAGCATAGTAAAGATGATCCCAATTTTAGCTTCAAGACGCCGACAATTTAAATAAACATTGAACAATGTCGTGCACCGTAGTTTCAAAACTCAGTGGATAAAACAATGACGTCATATCAGAATTCTGCCATCTTTATTCACTTTCATCATGAATCTATTCATTAAATATTGATTAAAATATCTGGGTAGTTCCACCCATTTTTAAAGTGTAACTTGGTAAGAAAAATATGTTTACAAAGCACATGTTCAACTTAATAAAAACATTGAATAAAAATATTACTATACTAAGTGCCTATGTGCCAAAACAAGTGGCATGGTTGAACGTAACAGGGGACTACTGAAAATATCAAACCACTGGATTACATGGGTAAATAGTCCTTTAAATCAGCCATAAAACTGCTTGTGCAGGGGGAATGGAAGGTTTTTTTTTGCAACAGATGTTGGCAATTGAACGTATGGATAAAAGGGTTGACTTGCTCAGTTTTCCACCACAAAACAGCAGTAAATTGACAAATCAGCTCACCTGCTTTTACTCAGATTTCACTAGTAGACGTTCAATGCTTCTTTTTAAAACACATTTATTTAAAGGAATATTTTCATCATATTAAAACAAGAGTTCAGTTCATGTAACAGGGTTGACCTTTTAAATGAGGGACAGATGTAAATAAATCACTAATCACATTCATAATAATCTTCAGAAATTACTGACAAAACAACAAAATAACTAGTGCTTTTCCATGAGTATGTTTACATGCACACTAATAATTAGACATTAAACTAGTTATGTTAGTTATGGCAGTAGGCTGAGTATGGCATTAGTCATGTCAACACCTTACTCTGCTTATCTTAATTGGTTTAAGGTGAAAATCAAAGCAACGCTGTTAAAAACATTTTGAATTATTAGGACACGTAAACGCCTTAATCAGATTCATAGAGGCATATTTAATCTGCACATGTGCTAGCACGAGCACCGCAAGCTTCATTCTTTTGTGCAAAAACTGAAAGTATATATAAATAGTTTTCACATACAAACTTTAATCAAATATGCTTATCAAAAAATAACATGGTCGCTGTGGTAGTACTTTTTTATTTTGATAGGCATTTATCAAAGTCCCCTCAGTTAACCTGATTACAGATGTCTATGCTATTCAATATCTTTGTTTCACAGGGGACAGCCCTAACCATTGCTCTTTCAGTGGGAGGGGCTTATCATCTGGGGAGCCTCAACAACAACATGATGCTGACAAGAAAGAGACGAGTCTCTCCAGATCAGAAACCCTCAAGAAACACCAACCGAGACTTATAGGGAAGAAACCTCACCACCGCTGCTCTGACTGTGGGAAGAGTTTTCCTAAACAGAGAAAATGGATAATTCACCAGCGGATTCACACTGGAGAGAAGCCTTATAGCTGTGATCAATGTGGGAAGAGCTTCAATCATTCAGGATCCTTGATTAGACACAAACGCATACACACAGGAGTGAAGCCTTATAGCTGTGATCAGTGTGGAAGGAGCTTCAATCGATCAGGACACCTGACCAGACACCAACGCATACACACAGGAGAAAAGCCTTATAGCTGTGATCAGTGTGGGAAGGGTTTTGCTCGAGATTCCACCCTGACTTCACACCAACGCATACACACAGGAGAGAAGCCTTATAGCTGTGATCAGTGTGGGAAGGGTTTTGCTCGAGATTCCACCCTGACTGCCCACCAACGCATACACACAGGAGAGAAGCCTTATAGCTGTGATCAGTGTGGGAAGGATTTTGCTCGACATTCCAACCTGACTGCACACCAACGCATACACACAGGAGAGAAGCCTTATAGCTGTGATCAGTGTGGGAAGAGTTTCAGTCGATCAGGAGACCTGACTACACACAAACGCATACACACAGGAGAGAAGCCTTATAGCTGTGATCAGTGTGGGAAGAGCTTCAATCATTTAGGAGACCTGACTAAACACCAGCGCATACACACAGGAGAGAAACCTTATAGCTGTGATCAGTGTGGAAGGAGCTTCAATCATTCAGGAGACCTGACTAAACACCAGCGCATACACACTGGAGAGAAGCCTTATAGCTGTGATCAGTGTGGGAAGAGCTTCTATCAATCAGGACAGCTGACTAAACACCAACGCATACACACAGGGGTGAAGCCATATAGCTGTGATCAGTGTGGAAAGAGCTTCTATCAATCAGGGGCCCTGACTACACACCAACGCATACACACAGGAGAGAAGCCTTATAGCTGTGATCAGTGTGGGAAGAGCTTCTATCAATCAGGACACTTGACTAAACACCAACGCATACACACAGGAGAGAAGCCTTATAGCTGTGATCAGTGTGGGAAGAGCTTCAATTATTCAGGGTCCCTGATTACACACCAACGCATACACACAGGAGAGAAACCTTATAGCTGTGAACAGTGTGGAAGGAGCTTCAATCATTCAGGAGACCTGACTAAACACCAGCGCATACACACAGGAGAGAAGCCTTATAGCTGTGATCAATGTGGGAAGAGCTTCAATCAATCAGGGGCCCTGACTACACACCAACGCATACACACAGTAGAGAAACCTTACTCCTGTCTATGTGGAAAGACCTTTGCTCATTCAGAGTCACTGAAAAAACACCAGAAAGAACAAACATCTTCTTTTATCTCCCACCTCTCCTGCAACGGTTCCAGATCCCTAAATAAAGTTTTAATTGAAAACGTCTAGTAAAGAGTCATCCATCTCCCATTCTCTAACAGTTTACTAAGTCTGATTACCATGGTAACCTGTGTAGCATAATATGTATCTCTGGATCCATATGTATCAAGTCTCAGAGTAGGAGTGTTGTGTGTGTGGTGGGTGGGGATGTTCAGATCTGTATCTTATTTAATTAACTCCTATTATCCATTAAGTAATTGTATAATGTAGAATAATGTTTCAACAATACTAGGTGTGTATTCAATAGATCAATAAATTAAATCCATTATCTGCTCAACAATGTCTGCTTATCACTTTAATTATATGTTTTTAAAATCTATAAGGATCATATGCCTCTTGTATAATTAGTTTGGTCCTAAAAGATGTTCACATTTATTTTAAAACCCTTCACCAGGTTATAATGTAGCTGATGGGACATAAGGAAGTACATAAGACATAGGACTATTAGTGTGGTCAAATTATGTTGTTGCATTTATTTTAAAGGATTTTAATAGTGATATCTTTACACTTTCCTTATTGTATATTAAGTGTGCTCCAAAAAAAAGGTTTTATTGTGAAGTGAATGATGTTTTGGTTGTTAGGAAGAGGCATCATGGGTGCAGGAAGTCAGCTCTGTCCATCAGTACTTATAGGTCGTGTCAACCACAGACCTCACACTCTTCTGTTTTCTCACGGCCAGTAAGGTCTCCTACCAAACTTCTCTCTCTTTACTCTGGAAATACACTTGATAATATCTGATAACTTACCATTCCACTTTGTATTGGTGATTTGTTACGCAGAACGAATGCTTGCATGTAAATGTCATTGTAAAACATACATCTGGAATGTGGTTTAATGTTTTCCTGTTTTGTTTTACATTGCTAAAATATGTATTATGTAGAAGAGACCAGGATATGTTGTTGCTCTGTGTCCCAACACTCAATGTTATAGTCATGGTCCTGAGAATAAAACAGGTTTAAAACAATCCACAGAGAAACACGTGTCTTACAGTGCTACACATCTGTTAAGTGCTTTTTCCTGCTTAATTGAAGTATCAGGTGTAGTTTTTCACCATTTATAAAGTATGTTTGTTGTCTATCTTTATGTTTCTAAGGCTGCAGGGAAGGAGATGCAACAATAGCCTTCAGAACATCTGGGCTCTTAGTGAAAGGGGTGTTGAACGTTATCTTGACTTTACTCGCCAGCCCCACCAGAAAGAGTGAAAAGGTGTGACGCCTCTCTCAGCAGTCTCCTCTACAGGACAACTAGCCCAGCCTGCCTGTCGGCCTGTTCCTTTCCCTCAGTCTACAACATACTAGATGCAGAATCAGATCTAGAATGTGGAAACCTCTGTCAGTGGCGAAACGTCAGACAATGCTGAGCTCTAGACTCAGTGGCTACTGCACACTAAGCACTGTTGGTCAGAGGGAGGTAGAACGTGACAAAGATATGTTTCGCATGTCATTTTTCTATCCTGTAATTGACAGCATGCTCAATGAGTTGAACAGACGTTTCTCCAATACCAACTGTGAGCTCATGAGAAGCATACAGTCTCTCAGCCCCCAGAGTGATGCCTTTTTAAAGGAGAGCAATGTTTTTTCATTTGGCCGTTTGTATAATGCAGACATTGATGATTTAGGGCATGAGCTCCATCAATTTAAGAGAGTTTTGGACAGAAAATTACAGAGTGGTGAAGTTAAAAAGCCATGCAGTACAGTAGAGCTGGTTTGTTTTATTGAGCCATACAGGGAAGTTTTCTTTGAGCTCTTTAGACTGTGCAAGATTGCAGTAACCCTTCCTGTAAGCTCAGCCTCTTGCTAACGCAGTTTCTCCACACTGAAACTGATAAAACCCTTCCTGCCGTCCACCACTACTGATGAGAGACTCTGTGATCTTGGTGTCCTGAGCATAGAGTCCAGAAGGGCCAAGGCTCTGGATCTTGATGTATTTGTGGACCATTTTTTCCAGACAGCACAACTGCCGTATCCTGTTGCTTTAGTGTAGTGTTTCTATATTTTATTAAAATTCAATTGATCCAGCATTGTTGTGCCAATTCAAATACTTAAGTGTGGACTCAACTGTCCACAGTAGTGGGGCTTCCATAAACAGGAAATGGCACATTGTTGTACCCTTTGTTGTACCCTGGAGTTTTGTTCACGTTGAATTGACACCCTGTATTTGTACCCTGTACTGTATTTTCCATGCACTCACTCTTGTACAAAATACATGTTTGTGTGATTTTAAAGTAAAATAAAGTTTATAATCTTTAAATATCATTTGTTGCCATTTTTTAATGTGCCCCTCTTGTTAAACCCTGGCCCCTCCTTGGCCCCCCTAGTAAAATGTGTCTAGAACCGCCACTCTATCTATCTATCTATCTATCTATCTACAGAAGTAATATATTAGTAATAATCACACATATTTTGGAAAACAGTCAGTTGAACACGGGTGGGTACCTATGACTCGCCTCTGCGCTCCACTCAATGTGTCCCCTTTCTCAGGTGCAGTCAATCAGGGGAAAGAGGTGACAAAATACACAACTAACAAACATTTAACATGAATGAGAGAAATCTATCTATCTAAAGCAGGAAAAGCACTTATTATGACAGATGTGTAGCACTGTAAGACACGTGTTTCTCTGTTGATTGTATTAAACATGTTTTATTCTCAGGACCATGACTATAACATTGAGTGTTGGGACACAGAGCAACAACATATCCTGGTCTCTTCTATATAATAACAACATTTTATATTTTTAAATTGATATATGATCAAAAATATGAATATGCAATCAGCTATGTAAAACAAAAGAAACATGAAACCACATTCCAGATGTATGATGTCACTGAAATTATTCCAACCAAAGGAGAGAGACTTTTAGATTTCTTTAAAACAATTCAACTTTATTATTTAATTATTGCAATAATGGAGCGGTCAGCGGCCACCCGGAGGTGATCACTGAGAACCCAACGAACAGAGTTGGGTTACAACCTTTATAGACTGAGCACATCCTTATGAGTACGTGGCAAACAACAGATGTGTGGAATGGGTCAAGAGGTGAGGTTTTATATGGAAGAAAGGAGCGTCCCTCAGACAGATAGCATTTGCTGTGAAGATAATTCTATTTGGCCCCCAAGACAAGGTTCTTCTTATCAGCTGTTTATACCCGAGACATCTCCTCCATGGTACCTCATAGACACTGACACTAATTCAATCTATGGAATGAAGGCTCAGAGAGAGGAAAAGACCATCATAAATCAGTTGCTATCCCAAATCCCAAAGGCTAACTCAGTTCACACAGACGAGACAGTACTGAGAAACCTTATTCCATGAAAAAACACTATTTAAAACATAATCTTGTTATTTTTCTACCATAATGTTTTAAAATGACATTTACACGCAAGCATTTGTTCCGAGTAACAAGTCACCAATAAAAAGTAGAAGAAAAAGTATGTGGTTGACACGACCTATAAGTACTGATGGGCAGAGCTGACTTCCTGCTCCCATGATGCCTCTTCCTAACAACCAACACATCATTCTTTTTGGAGCACACTTAATATACAATAAGGAAAGTGTAACGATATCCCTATTAAAATCCTTTAAAATAAATGCAACAACATAATTTGACCACACTAATAGTTCTATGTCTTCTGTACTTCTATATGTTTTACTATAAATATGTGAACATCTTTAGGTCCAAACTAATTATACAAGAGGCCTATGATCCTTATAGACTGTTATTATAGATTTTAAAAACATAACTAATGTGATAAGCAGATGTTGTTGAGCACATAATGGATTTAATTGTTTGATCTATTGAATACATGAATACACACCTAGTATTGTTGAAACATTCTACAATTACTTAATGGATAATAGGAGTTAATGATGTAAGATACAGCTCTGATGTTTTTTCAGTGAATGAGAAAAGTTCTTTCCACATAGACAGGAGTAAGGTTTCTCTCCTGTGTGTATGAGTTGATGTGTAATCAGGTCTCCTGATTGATTGAAGCTCTTCCCACACTGATCACAGCTATAAGGCTTCTCTCCTGTGTGTATGCGTTGGTGTTTAGTCAGCTGTCCTGAAATCCTGAAACTTTTCCCACAATGATCACAGCTATAAGGCTTCTCTCCTGTGTGTATGCGTTGGTGTATAGTCAGGGCTCCTGATTGATTGAAACTCTTCCCACACTGATGACAGCTATAAGGCTTCTCTCCTGTGTGTATGCGTTGGTGTTTAATCAGGTCTCCTGAATGATTGAATCTCTTCCCACACTGATCACAGCTATAAGGCTTCTCTCCTGTGTGTACGCGTTGGTGTAAAGTCAGCTGTCCTGAAATCCTGAAACTTTTCCCACAATGATCACAGCTATAAGGCTTGTCTCCTGTGTGTATGCGTTGGTGTAGTCAGGGTGGAACCTCGAGCAAAACTCTTCCCACACTGATCACAGCTATAAGGCTTCTCTCCTGTGTGTATGCGTTGGTGTATAGTCAGGGATCCTGATTGACTGAAGCTCGTCCCACACTGATCACAGCTATAAGGCTTCTCTCCTGTGTGTATGCGTTGGTGTTTAGTCAGCTGTCCTGAAATCCTGAAACTTTTCCCACAATGATCACAGCCAAAAGGCTTCTCTCCTGTGTGTATGAGTTGGTGTGTAATCAGGGATCCTGAATGATTGAAGCTCTTCCCACACTGATCACAGCTATAAGGCTTCTCTCCTGTGTGGATGCGTTGGTGTATAGTCAGGGATCCTGATTGACTGAAGCTCGTCCCACACTGATCACAGCTATAAGGCTTCTCTCCTGTGTGTATGCGTTGGTGTGTAGTCAGGGATCCTGAATGATTGAAGCTCTTCCCACACTGATCACAGCCAAAAGGCTTCTCTCCTGTGTGTATGAGTTGGTGTGTAATCAGGGATCCTGAATGATTGAAGCTCTTCCCACACTGATCACAGCTATAAGGCTTCTCTCCTGTGTGGATGCGTTGGTGTATAATCAGGGATCCTGAATGATTGAAGCTCTTCCCACAATCAAAACAGGGGTAAGGTCTCTCCCCTGTATGAATTCTCTGATGAAATTTTAAGGTTTTAGATGCAGCAAAACTCTTCCCACACTGAGAACAGTGGTACGGTTTCTCTCCAATGTGAATCTGCTCATGAATGATCAGATCCTTCTCTTTAGCAAAACCTTTCCCACAGTCAGAACAGCAGTGGTGAGGTTTCTTCCCTATACGTCTCTGCTGGTGTTTCTTGAGGTGTTCTGATCTGGAGAGACTCTTCTCTTTATTGTCAGCATCATGATGTTGTTGAGGCTCCCCAGATGATAAGCCCCTCCCACTGAGAGAGCAACGATTAGGGATATCCCCTGTGAAACAAAGACATGAATAGTTAGGTTTTGCAAATATGGGTCCATAAACAGATGTCGTTCCATGAAATGAGGGCCTTTTGCATCGCTTTGATATTTTTCCAGTAGAAATTGTCCAATATTTAATTTGAAATCTCTGTTATATTGAATAAAGTGCCCTAAAAGAAGTTAGCTTGCGCCGCTTGCACAGATCAACTACACCGCTATAACTCTGATTAAACCGTTTACATGTCCTAATAACTCTAAAGGTTGCTCAGAAAACCAGGTGATTTTAAAGGCATATGCTTACTTTGGTTATGACCTTACACCAATGCTTCAAGATGGCCACTGTGGCAAGGGGGGCGTGGTTCAGCGAGGTCTGAGAGAGAGAAGGGAGACGAGCGATGCGTAACTGGGGGAAGGGCAAATGACAAACACCTGTGCCTCGTTTCAGTAATTGGCGTGAAGAGACTGGATAAAAGCCACCTGGGGAAGGTGGCCGGAAGGAGAGGGACTGCCTGAGACTTGTGGTAAAAAGCCAGGGGACTGAGTAGGGCTGTTTTATGCTCTAAAGAGTGCTGGTGGAAAGAGTTATTTTTGATTGGTGTTGAGAAGCGCCCGCAGCGTGGATTTATCTTATTTTTATGATCTACTTTTTTGGACAATAAAAATCACGAGTCTCAAACCAGCCGACCCCGTCTTCTTCCTTCACCTATTGAACAGACCTTACCACAGCCACCATTGTTCCTGTACCCAAGAAGGCAAAGGTAACTGAACTGAATGACTATCGCCCTGTAGCACTCACCTCTGTCATCATGAAGTGCTTTGAGAGACTAGTCAAGATTCATCACCTCTACCTTACCTGCCACCCTAGACCCACTTCAATTTGCTTACCGCTCCAATAGATCTACAGATGATGCAATCGCCATCACCCTGCACACTGCCCTATCCCATCTGGACAAGAGGAATACCTATGTAAGAATGCTGTTTATTGACTATAGCTCAGCATCCACCACCATAGTACCCTCCAAGCTCATCATTAAGCTTGGGGCCGTGGGTCTGAACCCCACCCTGTGCAACTGGGTCCTGGACTTCCTGACGGGCCGCCCCCAGGTGGTGAAGGTAGGAAACAACACCTCCACTTCGCTGATCCTCAACATTGGGGCCCCACAAGGGTGCATGCTCAGCCTGCTCCTGTATTCTCTGTTCACCCATGACTGCGTGGCCAAGCACGCCACCAACTCAATCATCACGTTTGCAGACGACACAACAGTAGTAGGCTTGATTACCAACGATGACGAGACAGCCTGCAGGGAGGAGGTGAGGGCTCTGGGAGTGTGGTGCCAGGAAAACAACCTCTCACTCAACGTAAAAAAAACAAAAGGAGATGATCGTGGACTTCAGGAAACAGCAGAAGGTGCGCCCCCCTATCTACATCGTCAGGACCGCAGTGGAGAAGGTGGAAAACTTCCAAGTTCCTTGGTGTACACATCACTGATGAACTAAAGTGGTCCAACCACACAGACAGTGTGGTGAAGAAGGCGCAACAGAGCCTCTTCACCCTCAGGAGGCTAAAGAAATTTGGCTTAACACCTAAAACCCTCAAACTTTTACAGATGCAAAATTGAAAGCATCCTGTCAGGCTGCATCACCGCCTGGTACGGCAACTTCACCGCCCACAACTGCAAGGCTCTCCAGAGGGTGGTGCGGTCTGCCCAACACATTACCGGGGGCAAACTACCCGCTCTCCAGGACACCTACAGCACCCGATGTCACAGGAAGGCCAAAAAGATCATCAAGGACATCAACCACCGGAGCCACTGCCTGTTCACCCCGCTGTCATCCAGAAGGCGAGGTCATCACAGGTACATCAAAGCTGGGACCGAGAGACTGAAAAACAGCTTCTATCTCAAGATCATCAGACAGCTAAACAGCCATCACTAGCACATTAGAGGCTGCTGCCTAGAGGCATAGACTAGAAATCACTGGTCACTAAGTTACGGAACACTAGTCACTTTAATAATGTTTACATATCTTGCGTTACTCATCTCATATGTATATACTGTATTCAATACTATTCTACTATATCTTAGTCCATGCCGCTCAACCATATGTATATAGGCCTATGTGATTAGTGATTAATTTAAGTCAGTACCTCATTTTAAGGTCAACCCTGTTACATGAACTGAACACTTGTTTTAATAAGGTGAAACTGTTCCTTACATTTTCTTTGTAAAATAAACATTGAACATCTAAGTCAAATCATAGAGTAAAAGCAGGAAAGCTGGTTCTAATATTTTTGTAAATTCTGTTGTTTTGTGGTGAAAAACTGAGCATCTCAACCCTTTTATACAAACATTGACATGTTAGAAATGTTTTAACAATTACATTTTTTTGTGAAGCTTGTATTCAATTGGAACAAAACTAGATTCCATTACCCGTCATAAGATCATTAGTGGCCGATTTAAAGGACTATTTAACTAATGTAAACTAGTGGTTTTGTTGTTTTCAGTTCTCCCCTGTTACGGTCAACCGTTACTTTATTTAACACATTGGCACTTACTATAGTATTTATTTTTCAACCTCTTGAGATGGGATTTTTTTTAAGTTACACTTAGAATTGGGTGGAACGACCAGATATTTTCACCAATATATAATTAATGAGTTGTTACAGAAGCAGACTGTAGTCTAATCCACACACCATGGATCTTACTTAATGAAATCAAATCTCCATGTTCCTCTTCTCCTTCTCCTCTCTCAGTTCCACTCTGCCCCAGTGTTTTTCTGCAGTCGACCAGAACCAGCAGTAAAGTACGGAGAGGTGGTCGACCTGGAGACTCCAGGAGGGTGGAGGGGAACGGGCTAGCTTTGTCCTGTTGGCTGCAAGAAGTATTCAACATAGATTAACATTAAACCAAATATTTTGGTTTAAATCTCTGATTGATTTGGCTGCATCCCTCGAATATCTCCTTATTCCTGAAATGTTCAATGCTTCACTACAACCCACAAATATAAGAGCATTGGATTGGTGGAGGCATGAGCTAGTTTCCACCATATATCTTATACCAGGAAGAGGAAGAGGCAAAGCGAGAGGGATAACTGGGCCCAAAATCTGGCTTCTGCTTTATTTTATTGAATATACATTTCGTAACGTGTAGGTTGTTAGGAGTGTATTGGTAAAAGTAGGCCACGTGAGATCCCAGCAACTTTGAGAAAAAAACACTTTATATGGGAGTAATGCCTGGTCGTCACTAGTTACCACAAAGCCATAAACCACGCCCATTTATACAACGTATCTTAATAAATGTGATTTTAACCTTAGCCTAAAAAAACAAACTTTATGCTCAACACTAAATACAATTAAAATATGATATAAACGTTTAACTTTGTGATATCTGCCCTCTCATTGCTATAATGGTCCCATCCGATCTTGCCTCTTTCCCGACAGCCTTGCATTTTTGAAGACATTTATTTTCTTTGTTAGAACGGCCACTTGAGTATCTGGTCAAATAATGGCTAATGTGTTAGAAATCAGTGAAGGAATGTGAACACTTTGGGAGGAAGGTGAGATAATTAGGTCAGTTACAGATTCCTAAACATGATATAGTAGTAGGCTACTTTGTTGAAGAATAAAAAATCCCAACAGGTTTTACCGTCATGTTTTTTTCTCCAGACATTTAAACCGAACACAGGAATGTGGAGGATCAAACATGATGAAAACTATTTATACAGCACAGCAGACCTATAATGTTAAACACAGACTTACCCGATTCATTGTGGGAGCTATTGTTTCTTTGTATGATATGAAATGTTCTCGGCTACAACAGTGCGGTTAGGCTGGTTTCCTGTTGTCTTCTTCTTCGGTGGGGTTTATCGGCGGTTGGCATCCAACGTTATGGTGAATTACCGCCACCTACTGTACTGGAATGTGGGCCAGCGACAGGGAGAAACTCAATCATACCTTCCAGCCCCATTGCACTTAAAAAAGATAACTTATTTGAGACTATATCTAATGACGTTCTACTCAATATAGTCTTTCAACTATTTTCCTGTATCCCATTCTCTGTCATACTGGATCTCATCCTCTCTCTTTCCCTCCAATAATGCCCGCACTGTATCAATACATGCTCCACTGTCTGTTTCCTGGCAATACTCACATTTTCCTGTTGGATGCTATCCTATCACATGTGAGGTCTTATTCAAATGGCTGTATCCCACCCTTCATCTTGTAAATATAGCCTCCTCTCTTCTGTCCCTTCCTGTCATCCTCCCCTCCCCAACTTTCTTCTGTACTGTAAATAAAATCCCCACACCACATCTCTGTTCCACTGCTCCTGACATTTCTCCACCATCACTGTCCATATCATGATTTTTGCCTCTGCCTTGCTCATTGAAACTACAACATCAACATCCCCACTACTTAGTGCTTGTTTAGCCAGTACATCAGCTGCCTCGTTCCCCTCCACTCCAACATGGGCTGGGACCCATGTAAATATTATCTGTATACCCATTTGTTTACTCCTGCCATGGGTTTGTATCACCTCATAAAGCAGGTCTTGTCTGCTACATGATATAGAGGACTGGAGACTCCTTAACACTGCACATGAATCAGAGAAAATAACTACTGTTTCTGGCTTAACTTCCTCCACCCACTGCAAGGCCAACAGTATGGTCATCATCTCCATCGTATTTACAGCCAGATGATCTGTAATACGTTTCCTGACTTTCACCCCACATTCCTGCACTACAACCATCTGTGTATATGGTCACAAAATCCTGATACACAGTATCAAGACGTCTCTGAAACAAATCAGATGGATCAACACCCTCCCTATCTTTCTGTAATCTCTCCAATACTTCTAGATCTACTAGTGGTGGGAGTAGCCATGGTGGATTTACAGGAATAGCTACCGTTGGACTAAACTCCCTTCCATACAGTCCCATCTCTTTCGCCTGGGTATTACCCACCCAAAGCTCCTGTTCTGTCTTCGCTCATGTTCCCAGCATGCCTGTAAAATACCTTTTGCAGGATGAGATACCCCATGTCCCTGTAGGTTGACCCAATAATTCATTGCCAGCTGCTGTTTCCTAATCTGTAATGGCATTTCCCCCATCTCTACCTGTAGTGCAGCCACTGGGGACGTCCGAAACGGCCAGTCCTTACCCCTGTATGACATCTAGACTTTCCAATGATGTCCGGGCTGCCGAACCATACGCTAATCTTCCATAGTATATTAAAGATGGGATCAATGCAACATATATGGTCTTCAATGAGGCATGCCCCGCCCCCCACTCCTTCCCTATCAGACAGCACATCCCATTTAGTACCTTCTTACACTTTCCCACCACTCTCTCAATGTGTTCTGCCCAGGTCTTTCTAGTATCAAAGTATACCCCAAGTAACCTGAAGGCCCCCACCCTCTCCAAGTATCTCCCATATAACCTCAAGCATACCTCATATCCCACCATCCTCCTGGTAAAGAACACTGTCTGAGTTCTCTACAGAGAACCTGAATCCCCAACTTAATGCCCACAACTCTAATCTATTGCTTCCTGTACCTTCCTGACTATGTATGGCACATTTCTTCCCTTCTTCCAATAGGCCCCATCATCTGGAAATAACGAACTCCCAATATCCATCTGTACCTGAGAGTAAACATCATTGATCATGATAGAGAACAACAGAGGACTAATCACGCTGCCCTGTGGTGTACCATTATCCACCAGGTAGCTGCCACTCATCCTCTAAATCATCCCCCACACATCTCGTCCTTCCAATGGTGTCACAGAACCGACGCCAACATGACCTCTTTGCCTGACGGATAGTTCTCCTCACCAGGACCTGGGCCTGCTTATACTGAATCAGATGTTGAAAGTTATGTGTCCTTTTCACTTCTCTAAATGCCCTGTTCCTATTCCTCACCATTGCCCCACACTCCTTCGTCCACCACAGGACTACTTTCCTCCTCTTCCTCCTCCTCCTCCTCCCTGAACTCTTAGGTATCGCCACAGTAGCTGCCCCCACTAAAGCTTTTCTCACCCAGTTGTTCATACTATCCACTTCCTCTCTCATATCCACCCTAGCCATCACCTGCTCACTTAACTCCTGAAACTGATCCCACTTTGCCCTTTCAAACACCCACCTGCCTACTCCATACACTGATACCTCCTCCTCCCTCAGGCATACTGTGCATACTATGGGGTAATGATCACTCCCTACTGTCGACTCCTCCCATTCAGTACCTCCCACTCACAGATTCCTGCCATTGCACTAGATACCAGCGTGAGGTCCAATGCAGACTCTTTCCCTGTAACTACATCAATCCTGGTCCCTCGTCCATTTCAGACACCAGATCTTTCCCTATAACTAAAACCTTACTTCTATGCTGGCCCTCCACCCTCTCCAGAGCATTAAAATCCCTACACTACATGGGTGACATTTGATCAAAAGCCCTTCATAGCAGACACTCTGATGGGTGTAAGTCAAGTTGAAACAGTTCTGACCCAGAACACCTAAAACAGTAGTAGGCCCTTTCATTAATTGAGTTTATTCAATTATTATTGCGTTCAACAAAAGAATAAACGCAACATGCAACAATTTGTAAGATTTTACTGAGTTAAAGTTCATATGAAGAAATCAGTCAATTGTTATAAATTAATTAGGCCCTAATCTAAGGATTTCACAAGACTGGGAATACAGATATGCATCTGTTTGTCACAGATAGCTTAAAAAAAGGTAGTCAGTATCTGGTGTGACACCATTTACCTCATGCAGTGCGACACATCTCCTTCACGGAAGATAATGGATTTCATGTATTTTTCTATTGAAATGCATGTGTTGTGAAAATTACCAACAGGGACTTAAAGTCAAAATAATTTAATAATTCTTTATCAGCAAACTGGAGAGATTCCAACGAACGTAATACACCATAGTACACGTCAGTAGGGAACTCTTTCAGGACAGTCCGGTTAGTTCTCTTATATTCTGCTTACAGACAAGTTATATTTCATGATCTAAATTATTGTTTCATAATTAACGTTTGGTTCCTGCATATGACTGGCACCGTCTCCTATCTTAACTTATTCTGGATGTTCTGACAAAAGTTCTGAGGGGTTCATGACAGTCTCCCCCTCAAATCTTTACCAATACAGGAACCAATGATTGTATGACACAAGATGTACAATTCAAGGCTCTCTCTTCAGACAACAACATTTCCCTCACACATGAATATACACCTACTATTGTTGAAACATTATTCTACATTATTTAATGGATAATAGGAGTTAATTAAATAAGATAGAGATCTGAACATCCCCACCCACCACACACACAACACTCCTACTCTGAGACGCTTGATACATATGGATCCAGAGCTGCATATTATGCTACACAGGTTACCATGGTAATCAGACTTAGTAAACTGTTAGAGAATGGGAGATGGAAAACATAATGTAAAGAGTTACTTATTTAAACTTTATTTAGGGATCTGTAACCGGTGCAGGAGAGGAGGGAGATAAAATATGACATGTTTGTGGTTTCTGGTGTTTTTTCAGCGACCCTGAATGAGCAAAGCTCTTTCCACATAGACAGGAGTAAGGTTTCTCTTTAGTGTGTATTCGTTGGTGTGTAGTCAGGGTGAAATCCAGAGCAAAACTCTTACCACACTGATCACAGCTATAAGGCTTCTCTCCTGTGTGTATGCGTTGGTGTATAGTGAGGTGTCCTGATTGATTGAAGCTCTTCCCACACTGATCACAGCTATAAGGCTTCTCTCCTGTGTGTATGCGTTGGTGTCTAGTCAGGTCTCCTGATCGACAGAAGCTCTTCCCACACTGATCACAGCTATAAGGCTTCTCTCCTGTGTGTATGCGTTGGTGTATAGTCAGGTGTCCTGATTGATTGAAGCTCTTCCCACACTGATCACAGCTATAAACCTTCTCTCCTGTGTGTATGTGTTGGTGTCTAGTCAGGTCTCCTGAATGATTGAAGCTCTTCCCACACTGATCACAGCTATAAGCCTTCTCTCCTGTGTGTATGCGTTGGTGTCTAGTCAGGTCTCCTGATCGACAGAAGCTCTTCCCACACTGATCACAGCTATAAGGCTTCTCTCCTGTGTGTATGCGTTGGTGTATAGTCAGGTGTCCTGATTGATTGAAGCTCTTCCCACACTGATCACAGCTATAAGCCTTCTCTCCTGTGTGTATGTGTTGGTGTCTAGTCAGGTCTCCTGAATGATTGAAGCTCTTCCCACACTGATCACAGCTATAAGCCTTCTCTCCTGTGTGTATGCGTTTGTGTCTAGTCAGGTCTCCTGATCGACAGAAGCTCTTCCCACACTGATCACAGCTATAAGGCTTCTCTCCTGTGTGTATGCGTTGGTGTATAGTCAGGTGTCCTGATTGATTGAAGCTCTTCCCACACTGATCACAGCTATAAGCCTTCTCTCCTGTGTGTATGTGTTGGTGTCTAGTCAGGTCTCCTGAATGATTGAAGCTCTTCCCACACTGATCACAGCTATAAGCCTTCTCTCCTGTGTGTATGTGTTGGTGTCTAGTCAGGTCTCCTGAATGATTGAAGCTCTTCCCACACTGATCACAGCTATAAGCCTTCTCTCCTGTGTGTATGCGTTGGTGTCTAGTCAGGTCTCCTGATCGACAGAAGCTCTTCCCACACTGATCACAGCTATAAGGCTTCTCTCCTGTGTGTATGCGTTAGTGTATAGTCAGGTGTCCTGATTGATTGAAGCTCTTCCCACACTGATCACAGCTATAAGCCTTCTCTCCTGTGTGTATGTGTTGGTGTCTAGTCAGGTCTCCTGAATGATTGAAGCTCTTCCCACACTGATCACAGCTATAAGCCTTCTCTCCTGTGTGTATGCGTTGGTGTCTAGTCAGGTCTCCTGATCGACAGAAGCTCTTCCCACACTGATCACAGCTATAAGGCTTCTCTCCTGTGTGTATGCGTTGGTGTATAGTCAGGTGTCCTGATTGATTGAAGCTCTTCCCACACTGATCACAGCTATAAGCCTTCTCTCCTGTGTGTATGTGTTGGTGTCTAGTCAGGTCTCCTGAATGATTGAAGCTCTTCCCACACTGATCACAGCTATAAGCCTTCTCTCCTGTGTGTATGTGTTGGTGTGTAGTCTGGGCTCCTGATTGATTGAAGTACTTCCCACAATCAAAGCAGGGGTAAGGTCTCTCCCCTGTATGAATTCGCTGATGAGATTTTAAGGTTTTAGATGCAGCAAAACTCTTCCCACACTGAGAGCAGTGGTACGGTTTCTCTCCGGTGTGAATCAGCAGGTGAATTATCAATTCCTTCTGTTTAGCAAAACTCTTCCCACAGTCAGAGCAGCAGTGGTGAGGTTTCTTCCCTATACGTCTCTGCTGGTGTTTCTTGAGGTGTTCTGATCTGGAGAGACTCTTCTCTTTCTTGTCAGCATCATGATGTTGTTGAGGCTCCCCAGATGATAAGCCCCTCCCACTGAGAGAGCAACAATTAGGGATGTCCCCTGTGAAACACAGACATTGAATAATTAAGTTAAACAGAAGTTCTTCCCGTGAAATTAATGCTTTTTGCATCCCTTCGATATTTTATCCATTAATAATTGTGCACTAATATTCAATTACTTGTGCAGCACATGTACAGATCAACTACACCGCTGTAACTCTGATTAAAGTGTTTACATGTCCTAATAATTCTAAAGATTGATCAGAAAACCAGGTGTTTTTAAAGGCTATGCTTACTTCAGTTATGACCTTACACCAATTAAGATAAGTAGAGTAAGGTGTTTACATAAATAATGCCATAGTCGACCTACTACCATAACCAGTTTAATATGACATCATTAGTGTGCATGTAAAGCCCTAGTTATCTGGTTACTTTGACAGTCAACATTATTATTTATTTAATGTGATTAGTGATTAATTTACATCAGTGCCTCATTTTAAGTTCAACCCTGTTAACACTTATTTTAATATGGTGAAACAGTTCAAAAATAAACATTGAACATCTAATAGTCAAATCATATTGTAAAAGGTGGTTCTACTCTTTTTGTAAATGTACTGATGTTTTGTGGAGGAAACTCAACTAGTTTATCCATACATGCATTCAACTCCCTGTAACACAAAACAACCTTCCATTCCCCAGTCATAAGAGCATTCATGGCTGATTTAAAGGACTATTTTACTAATATAAATGAGTGTTTTTGTTGTTTTAAGTAGCCCCATTACTGTCAACCCTGTTACTTTATTTGGCACATAGGCACTTACTATAGTATTTATTTAACCTCAAGATGGATAAAATGCTCTTTATGACAGAATGTTAAAATTTGAAATTAAAGTTTTTTTTTTACCAAGTTATACTTCTTAAAATTGTGTGTAACGACCAGATATTTTCATCACTATATAATTGATCATTTAAATTGTAACAGAAGGAGACTGTAGTCTAATCCACACACCATGGTTCTTACTTAATGAAATCAAATCTCCATGTTCCTCTTCTCCTCTCTCAGTACCACTCTGCCCCGGTGTTTTCCTGCAGTCGACAAGAACCAGCAGTAAAGTACGGAGAGGCGGTCGACCTGGGGACTCCAGGAGGGTGGAGCGGGACGGGCTAGCTTTGTCCTGTTGGCCGCAAGAAGTATTCTATATAGATTAACACTACACCAAATACCTTATTAATATAGTCTAAACTTCTGATTGATTTCTGGTGAATCTAAATAAATAACGATACGATATAGACATTTGACTCTATGACTGTGGTAACTAGTGGAAACACACATCTGCCCTCTCATTACTATAATGGTCCCATCTGATCTTGCCTCTTTCCCGACAGTCTTCCATTTTTGAAGACATTTATTTTCTTTGTTAGAACGGCCACTTGAGTATCTGGTCAAATAATGGCTGATGTGTTTGAAATCAGTGAAGGAATGTGAACACTTTGGGAGGAAGGAGAGATAATTAGGTCAGTTACAGATTCCTATACATTATATAGTAGTAGGCTACTTTGTTGAAGAATAAAAAATCCCAACAAGTTTTACAGTCATGTTATTTTTGTCCAGACGTTTAAACCGAAAACAGGAATGTGGAGGATCAAAGACGATGAAAACTAGGTCTAGACATTTTATACAACACAGCAGGCTTATACTGTTAAAACCAGACTTACCCGATCCATTTTGGAAGATATTGTTTCTTTGTATGGCTTGAAATGTTGTAGGCTACAGTACAGTTAGACTACTTTGTTGTAGTGTTCGGATAATGACTAGGAAGTTGGGGAGAAAAAAATCGATTCTCAAGTCTGCAACTGATTCGCCTCTAGACCAGAGCAATCAAATATCTATTTAAATATCAAAACTGAATTAAGTTAGGTCTCGTGTAGCCTAATATTACTTCAGAAAGTTCCTGGATAACCTTACATGATCTACAAAAGTCGAGTAAAGTCAAGAAAATGTTAAACAACACCGACTTCAACTATGAATCCTGTTGTCTGTGATTGTCTATTTTTACCTGGCAGCCACTTGTAACACGTGCAACAATGGAGAATCTCAACAGGCCTTTCTCTCCTGAGGAAGTGTCTGGGAATTACTGCTTCCGGTCTTACAAGTTCTGTTTGTGCTGTTGCGGTATTTTTTTATTAGCCATTTAATTATGGCCGAGACGTAACCATCCCTCACCGACTGCTCCAAATTAACTCAAAATACTGCTGGTAAAAGTTTTGTTTTTGCGATTGTGTTTTTGACTAATACAGTTGAAGACGTAACATGGTAAGGGCAAAACGGCAAACCTAACCAAACCCGTTACCTAATCCACTGTGCCTTTTCAACTGGCAACGGACACAGCGAGGCTCACAGAATGTGTGGAATGTAACGCGAACTCCAAGGTAAATGTTTTTACTTGTGATGTTGTTTATGTGAATATTTCCCAGCACAAAACATGCAGTTATCAGCGTTATGTCGTAAACACACTTGTTATGTTTTCCCCCATACATTTAAATCTAATTACCTAACGTTTATCACCAACGTGTTTAACTACGTGCACTTTAGGTTAGTGTTAGCTAATTGTTGGTGCATAAATGTAACTAAACAGGTATATATATATATATATGGGGTATATACAGTGGGGAGAACAAGTATTTGATACACTGCCGATTATGCAGGTTTTCCTACTTACAAAGCATGTAGAGGTCTGTAATTTTTATCATAGGTACACTTCAACTGTGAGAGACGGAATCTAAAACAAAAATCCAGAAAATCACATTGTATGATTTTTAAATAATTAATTTGCATTTTATTGCATGACATAAGTATTTGATCACCTACCAACCAGTAAGAATTCCGGCTCTCACAGACCTGTTCGTTTTTCTTTAAGAAGCCCTCCTGTTCTCCACTCATTACCTGTATTAACTGCACCAGTTTGAACTCGTTACCTGTATAAAAGACACCTGTCCACACACTCAATCAAACAGACTCCAACCTCTCCACAATGGCCAAGACCAGAAAGCTGTGTAAGGACATCAGGGATAAAATTGTAGACCTGTACAAGGCTGGGATGGGCTACAGGACAATAGGCAAGCAGCTTGGTGAGAAGGCAAAAACTGTTGGCGCAATTATTAGAAAATGGAAGAAGTTCAAGATGATGGTCAATCTCCCTCGGTCTGGGGCACCATGCAAGATCTCACCTTGTGGGGCATCAATGATCATGAGGAAGGTGAGGGATCAGCCCAGAACTACACGGCAGGACCTGGTCAATGACCTAAAGAGAGCTGGGACCACAGTCTCAAAGAAAACCATTAGTAACACACTACGCCGTTATGGATTAAAATCCTGCAGCGCACGCAAGGTCCCCCTGCTCAAGCCAGCGCATGTCCAGGCCCGTCTGAAGTTTGCCATTGACCATCTGGATGATCCAGAGGAGGAATGGGAGAAGGTCATGTGATCTGATGAGACAAAAATAGAGCTTTTTGGTCTAAACTCCACTCGCTGTGTTTGGAGGAAGAAGAAGGATGAATACAACCCCAAGAACACCATCCCAACCGTGAAGCATGGAGGTCGAAACATCATTCTTTGGGGATGCTTTTCTGCAAAGGGGACAGGATGACTGCACCGTATTGAGGGGAGGATGGATGGTGGCATGTATCGCGAGATCTTGGCCAACAACCTCCTTCCCTCAGTAAGAGCATTGAAGATGGGTTGTGGCTGGGTCTTCCAGCATGACAACAACCCGAAACACACAGCCAGGGAAACTAAGGAGTGGCTCCGTAAGAAGCATCTCAAGGTCCTGGAGTGGTCTAGCCAGTCTCCAGACTTGAACCCAATAGAAAATCTTTGGAGGGAGCTGAAAGTCCGTATTGCCCAGCGACAGCCCCGAAACCTGATGGATCTGGAGAAGGTCTGTATGGAGGAGTGGGCCAAAATCCCTGCTGCAGTGTGTGCAAACCTGGTCAAGAACTACAGGAAACGTATGATCTCTGTAATTGCAAACAATGGTTTCTGTACCAAATATTAAGTTCTGCTTTTCTGATGTATCAAATACTTATGTCATGCAATAAAATGCAAATTAATTATTTAAAAATCATACAATGTGATTTTCTGGATTTTTTTAGATTCTCTCTCACAGTTGAAGAGTACCTATGATAAAAATTACAGACCTCTACATGCTTTGTAAGTAGGAAACACTTCAGATTTTGCAGGTTTTCAAATACTTGTTCTCCTCACTGTATATGTGGAAATGAATGACTCCAGGAATTAACAAAAATTTGTTTAATTGTGCAATTGAATTACTGTGTGCAATTAAATCCATTTACACAAACAATTAACCTTTTTCAAGGAGGACAATTGCACATTGAACAACAACATCCACATCTTCATCAACCACACAATTGTCAGTATCGATCCACAGAAGTTCTCCTAGACTGTAACTGTGAGACACTTTCCCTGCACAGAGCACTTTTCCTGAGGTATATTCTGTCTTGAATGCAGAGGGACACTGAGACGGACTTTGGATTGGCCTGAGGCAGGGGGACTCTGGAAGGTTAAGTCCTTGTTCCACTGCGGTCTGAAGATGAGCCAAAATCCTGCAGTACAGCAATAGAAGTAGAAACAAATGGAATTTCCCTTGTGACTTGTGTGTTGAGGCTGCAATACTGTGAGGAGTACTTGTTTTGTGAAGTAAACACTTGCACGTTTTCTCATTGTCTTTTCAATGATAGCAGAGATGTGGCACTGTGCATCGATTTGGAGAGCACCAGACTTCAATTGGACAGCTTTGAATATTCCACTTAGCAGCTCTGCCCTCTGAATGTAGGCCTGTGGGGTAAGACCCTTTGTGGTGATGCTTTTCACTAGCTGGAGGAGGTTGTTGGAGTCTTCAATGTGAACAATATTTCCAAAAGTGTTAGTGTCGCAGAAAGCACAACATAAGCATTGACTAAAAGCATCAAATTCACATGTGTTAAGCACAGAGATTCTTGACTTGCTGAGTTTAACAGGCTGTTGATAGTTTTTTCCCCTCACAGATGGATCTGCATGGAGCCATTCAGGACAAGGAGAATCTTCCTCTTTTTTGGTGGAACAGCTAGGCCTCTCCAGTTTTCAACAACGTCTTCGTTTGTTGAATGGATGTTTGTGAGTGTCAGACGACTCCCCAGAACAGGAGGCATCCATTTTTTTTCATCTACACTGCAGGTCGCAGTGGGTAGTGGATTGGGTCCTGTGACATCACTGTTTCAACATGAGCATTTTCTGTACCTTTTTGTTTTGCAGAACAAATGCGCATGTTGCCTTCAATGTAGGAAAGATGTCGAGCAATGAAGCGATCCACCCGAATAGGTAGGTTTTCATGCTTGAAAAGGCAGTGTTTGATGTTTTTAAACTCTGCTTCAACATTAGCTGAACTTGCAGTGATGTTGGTGCTACGGAAGTGAGGGATCATTACCCCGGTCCATAGTGGTAAGTAACTTGCAAGTCTGATAATATTGGGAACAATCTCTGGGAGGAAGTGCATGTTCTCGATCACCGTTGGCCACGGCAAGTGACCTGCTCTCATCACATATGTCTGTCACCCACTGCCGTAGGTCAGGGTGTATTTCTTCACATGGATCCACTCCTTCCATGTCCTCACCCTCTTCATCTGGAACGATGACACACTCTTCTGCAATTTGGGCTTTCAGGTAGTTCTTGCAACATTCTGATATGATGGGCTCCAGAGCTGTCATTGCCCTCTGCTTCGCTGAGAGCCACAATAGTAACCGTGCAGAGTGTAAATAACCAGGAAGGAAATATAAATGGATATTACAATGTTGGCAGAATTTATTTGTGAATCTAAAAGTTCTTCTTTTCTTTTTGTATAAATACACATTGTGAAGAACCTTTGTTTTGAAGCCCAACATTGTTTATATTGTTTGGGGCTTATGGGTAATCAATGCGGTGGACGATTTATGTGCAAGAAGATAAAGGATGTACAAAATGGTTAATTTAGCGCCCTTTGTTGAGTACGGAGAACAAGGTTGGTAGAACTAGTTCTTACTTAGAAGCATTCCTTTGTAACAAGTACTTGTTTAATTTGTTGCGGGCCAGATATGTCTAGTCCTTTAGCGTGGATGTCATGCTAGCATGTGGCTGAATAGACAGCAATGCGTACCTTTGATGATGTTTATTTTATTTCAGCTCTTACTGTGTGTTTATGTAAATGGAAACGAGAATTAAACATTACATGAACCATCAGTTATAAGAGACCATCCTTTCAACTGGGACCGCTACAGTAAGAGCTTGACCCTCATCAATCCTGCCGCCCTGCTGCTTTCAACGAACAAGGCTACGAAGAGGATCAGTCGCTGTGCTACACGTGTTCTCCGGCGGCCGACGACAGACTTTCAATGACGAAGCAATGCTGCCCTCGAGCCGTCGACATAAAGTAGGACTGTGAATTCCGCAACAACACGGGCAGTGCGCTTATGGATCTGGTGCGATGGTCTGAAAATTACAATTATATAGTTTACACATTCAAGATGAAAGTACGGTAATGCTTGTAATTACTTGTAATTACATGGGTATAACTAAAGGGTAACTTAGCCTGTATACAGTGTTTGAACAAACGGAGGTTAAGAATACATACATGTATATGAGTGTAAGGATGTATTACCTTTGTATATTCGTGAGGAATGTGGTTTAATTGATACATTTATGGTCTACATATCAGTTTCTGCATTTACAAATATTATTGTAAAGCACATTGAAAATGGCTGAGTCCAATATTAACTCAAGTTTAGGAGAGTTAGAAAATCAAATTGATAATTTACAAACTGAAAGGCACAAGCCTGAGGATATTCTTACAAGTGAACAGGAGAATATAGATACTCACCTCCCACCAGAGGTCACAGAACAGGCTCTAAGCGACGCAAGAGGTAAAGAAGTTTGTGAAGAACCCCAGGGTCCTCGACGCTCTGTCCGCAATAAGAACCCAACACCCAGAATGCTCGCTTTACGAACAGAGGAGGCACACAAAAAGGAAACAGAACTTGTAATGTATGACCAATGGAAAGCCCAAGCCCGCCAGGCCAGAGAACAACTTAAATCAGACATTACAGAGATAAAGCTTGCGTTTCTGAGCGACACTCTAGAAAAGGGAAAAAAATCAATGTAATGGACATTTATGTTGAAATTCGACACTGCATTAGTCCTTCAACAGAGTTAAGACGACGTGTTGGCGCATGTGATGCAGTTACAGCAGACATTATCAAGATTATTTACGAAAGGATGACAGGCGTTGATGGAGACTATGATGTGAAAACTGTAAAGCACCGTCTACGTGATCTACTTGATCATGACTACGCCTATTCTATTTATGGATCTACTGCCTCAAATTTAAGCCACAAGTCTAGTATTCACTTCAGCAATCTCTCTATATCCTCAAGCATGGCAGCCAAACGTGCCGACGCAGCAGACGAATTGGCCGTAAAGGAAGTAGAATATACCGTGTTGCTAGAGGAGAAGAAACAGGAGGAGAGAATACAACAACAAAGGAATGATCTTGAAGCTCAGCAACGCGAGTTAGAACAACTACAGGCAGAGAAAGATCTAAGAGTAGCAAGAGCAAGGCTTGACGCCTACACCCAGGAGGTAGCACGGGAAGCTAACGGTTCCTTCCCAAGTCATGATGCTGTAAATCTAGAGCAAACATCACCAACAGTCACAAACCAACCGTCCAAC
Source organism: Thymallus thymallus (assembly GCA_023634145.1). NCBI lineage: Eukaryota > Metazoa > Chordata > Actinopteri > Salmoniformes > Salmonidae > Thymallus > Thymallus thymallus. The sequence continues at coordinate 51,025 of JAKYLM010000251.1, forward strand.
ATCCGACCACCATCAACACAAATAGATGTCTCAGCTCGCTCAGGCCTTTCACAACAGCATGGCTCTAAATAGACTACCAATGCCAGAGCCCTTTGTGTTCAATGGTGACCCCATGCGGCTTTCCACTCGAGGTACTGCATTTGTGTCTCTCATCGACCGGAAAGGCATTTCTTCAGCTGACAAGCTCTACTATCTGAAAAGGTACGTGAGTGGCCCAGCTCGAAAGACCCTGGAGGGAGCTTTCTTCAGAAACGATGACGAAGCATATAAGGACGCTTGGAGCAAATTTAATCACCGATATGGTCAGCCATTTATCATACAGAAGGCATTCAGAGACAAGCTGGCAAACTGGCCAAAAATACAGCCCAAGGATGCCGAAGGTCTCAGGAACCTTTCTGATTTTTTTGAACGCCTGTCAGGATGCTATGCCTCATGTTACGGGCATCCAGATATTGAATGATTGTGGGGAGAACCAAAGGATAGTTCAAAAACTCCCTGACTGGCTAGCCTCTCGTTGGAACCGAAAGGTTACACAAACCCTCAATGAGATCTGATTCTACATGTAGTATGTTGTAGACTGAGGGAAAGGAACAGGCCGACAGGCAGGCTGGGCTAGATGTCCTGTAGAGGAGACTGCTGAGAGAGGCGTCACACCTTTTCACTCTTTCTGGTGGGGCTGGCGAGTAAAGTCAAGATAACGTTCAACACCCCTTTCACTAAGAATCCTGTCTACTTTTACCTGACAGCAACTTGGAACAGAGTTCTATTTGAGTCCAGATGTTCTCAAGGCTATTGTTGCATCTCCTTCCCTGCAGCCTTAGAAACATCAAGATAGAAAACACACTTTATAAATGGTTAATAAATACACCTGATACTTCAATTAAGCAGTAAAAAGCACTTATAACAGATGTGTAGCACTGTAAGACACGTGTTTCTCTGTTGATTGTTTTATTCTCAGGAACATGACTATAACATTGAGTGTTGGGACACAGAGCAAAAGCATGTTTTAGCAATGTAAAACAAAACAGGAACAGGAAAACACATTCCACATGTATGTTTTACAATGACATTTACATGCAAGCATTCATTCGTTCTGCGTAACAAATCACCAATAAAAAGTGGAATGGTAAGGTATAAGATATTAAGTGTATTTCCAGAGTGAAGAGAGAGAAGTTTGGTAGGAGACCTTACTGGCCGTGAGAAAACAGAAGAGTGTGAGGTCTGTGGTTGACGCGACCTATAAGTACTGATGGACAGAGCTGACTTCCTAACAACCAACACATCATTCACTTCACAATAAACCTTTTTTTGGAGGACACTTAATATACAATAAGGAAAGTGTAAGCATATCACTATTAAAATCCTTTAAAATAAATGGAACATAATTTGAACACACTAATAGTCCTATGTCTTCTGTACATCTGTATGTCCCATCAGCTACATTATAACCTGGTGAAGGGTTTTACAATAAATATGTGAACATCTTTTAGGACCAAACTAATTATACAAGAGACCTATGATCCTTATAGATTTTAAAAACATATAATTAAAGTGATAAGCAGATGTTGAGCAGATAATGGATTTAATTTATTTATTGAATACATGAATACACACCTAGTAATGTTATTCTACATTATTTAATGGATAATAGGAGTTAATTAAATAAGATAGAGATCTGAACATCCCCACCACACACACAACACTCCTACTCTGAGACTTGATACATATGGATCCAGAGCTACATTTTACGCTACACAGGTTACCATGGTAATCAGTAAACTGTTAGAGAATGGGAGATGGATGACTCTTTACAAGATAGTTTCTATGGAAAATGTATTTAGGGATCTGGAACCGGTGAGGGAGATAAAAGACGACATTTTTGTTCTTTCTGGTGTTTTTTTCAGTGACCCTGAATGAGCAAAGCTCTTTCCACATAGACAGGAGTAAGGTTTCTCTCCTGTGTGTATGAGTTGGTGTGTAGTCAGGTTTCCTGAATGATTGAAGCTCTTACCACACTGATCACAGCTATAAGGCTTCTCTCCTGTGTGAATGCGCTGGTGTTTAGTCAGGACACTTAAATCATTGAAGCTTTTTCTACACTGACCGCAGCTAAAAGGCTTCTCTCCTGTGTATATGCGTTGGTGTACAGTCAGCTGTCCTGACAACCTGAAACTTTTCCCACAATGATCACAGCTATAAAGCTTCTATCCTGTGTGTATGCGTTGGTGTATAGTCAGCTGTCCTGATTGATTGAAGCTCTTTCCACACTGACCACAGCTATATGGCTTCACCCCTGTGTGTGTGCGTTGGTGTGAAATCAGGTTCCCTGAATAATTGAAGCTCTTCCCACACTGATCACAGCTATAAGGCTTCTCTCCTGTGTGTGTGCGTTGGTGTATAGTCAGCTTTCCTGACATGCTGAAGCTTTTCCCACACTCATCACAGCTATAAGGCTTCTCTCCTGTGTGTGTGCGTTGGTGTATAGTCAGGTTTCCTGACATGCTGAAGCTCTTCCCACACTCATCACAGCTATAAGGCTTCTCTCCTGTGTGTATGCGTTGGTGTTGAGTCAGGTGTCCTGATTGATAGAAGCTCTTTCCACACTGATCACAGCTATAAGGCTTCACTCCTGTGTGTATACGCTGGTGTGTGGTAAGGTTTCCGGATAAATCAAAGCTCTTCCCACACTGATCACAGCTATAAGGCTTCTCTTCTGTGTGTATACGCTGGTGTTTAGTCAGGGATCCTGAACTAATAAAGCTCTTCCCACAATGATCACAGCTATAAGGCTTCTCTCCTGTGTGTATACGCTGGTGTTTAGTCAGGGATCCTGAACTAATAAAGCTCTTCCCACACTGATCGCAGCAATAAGGCTTCTCTCCTGTGTGTATACGCTGGTGTGTAGTCAGGTGTCCTGACATCCTGAAGCTCTTCCCACATTGATCACAGCTATAAGGCTTCTCTCCTGTGTGTATGCGCTGGTGTGTGGTCAGGTTTCCGGATAAAGCAAAGCTCTTCCCACACTGATCACAGCTATAAGGCTTCTCTCCTGTGTGTATACGCTGGTGTTTAGTCAGGGATCCTGATCCACTGAAGCTCTTCCCACACTGATCACAGCTATATGGCTTCAGTCCTGTGTGTATGCGTTGGTGTGTAATCAGGGACCATGAATGATTGAAGCTCTTTCCACACTGATCACAGCTATAAGGCTTCTCTCCTGTGTGTATGCGTTGGTGTGTAGTCAGTTGTCCTGATTGATTGAACCTCTTCCCACACTGATCACAGCTATAAGGCTTCTCTCCTGTGTGTATGCGTTGGTGTTTAGTCAGGTCTCCTGATTGATTGAAACTCTTTCCACACTGATCACAGCTATAAGGCTTCTCTCCTGTGTGTATGCGTTGGTGTATAGTCAGATGTCTTGAATAACTGAACCTCTTTCCACACTGATCACAGCTATATGGCCTCAGTCCTGTGTGTATGCGTTGGTGTGTAATCAGGGACCATGAATGATTGAAGCTCTTTCCACACTGATCACAGCTATAAGGCTTCTCTCCTGTGTGTATGCGTTGGTGTGTAGTCAGCTGTCCTGATTGATTGAAGCTCTTTCCACACTGATCACAGCTATAAGGCTTCTCTCCTGTGTGTATGCGTTGGTGTGTAATCAGGGATCCTTGATGATTGAAGCATTTCCCACAATCATAGCAGGGGTAAGGTCTCTTTCCTGTATGAATTCTCTGATGAGATTGTAAAGTTTTAGATGCAGCAAAACTCTTCCCACAGTCAGAGCAGCAGTGGTGAGGTTTCTTTCTTATACATCTCTGCTGGTGTTTCTTGAGGTGTTCTGATCTGGAGAGACTCTTCTCTTTCTTGTCAGCATCATGATGTTGTTGAGGCTCCCCAGATGATAAGCCCCTCCCACTGAGAGAGCAACAATTAAGGCTGTCCCCTGTGAAACAAAGACATTGAATAGTTAGGTTTTGCAGATATGGGTCAATAAACAGATGTCTTCCCATGAAATGAATGCCTTTTGCATCCCTTTGAAATTTCTCCAGCAGAAATTGTGGACCAATATTCAATTGTAAGTCTCTGTTATACTAAATAAAGTGCCCTTTAATAGAGAACACATGGAGAATTCGATTAATCAGATTTTTATGAATAAAGACTCGCTAAAGTGACAAAGTTCTGCATTTTGACAGGTCCCTCTGTCAACCCTGTGTATCTTCTAGAAATATTTTAACCCACCGAATCCAATCATTTATCAAAGTTTTACCATTATTGAGTAAGGTTACATGGGCAGAATAATATGATTATTGTGAATAGTCAATAAGTATAAAGATTGATTTAAAATGTTGACATGCTTTGAAAGAAAAACAATTTCCCTAATAATCCTGTTTACATGTATACATCTGAAATCAGGCTACCTGATGGGACTTTGAGAAATGCAGAAAATTGGCAACCAAAATAAAATTTCTACAACAGGTTATTTTTTAGAAGCATATTTGATTCTGAGTTTAGACAAATAAAGTTAGTATGTGAAAACTATTTCTAAGCTGCATACTTTCAGTTCTTCTGAACTCACTGCACTCGCTCAAAAGAATGAAGCTAAAGCCTCTCGTGCAGCACATGTACAGATCAACTACACCGCTACAACTCTGATTAAAGTGTTTACATGTCCTAATAATTCTAAAGATTGATCAGAAAACCAGGTGTTTTTAAAGGCTATGCTTACTTCGGATATGACCTTCCACCAATTAAGATAAGTAGAGTAAGGTGTTTACATAAATAATGCCATAGTCGACCTACTACCATAACCAGTTTAATATGACATCATTAGTACTCATTACTTATTGGTACCTTTGACAGTCAATCATTAACATTATTTAATGTGATTAGTGATTAATTTAAGTCAGTCCCTCATTTTAAGGTCAACCCTGTTACATGAACTAAACACTTGTTTTAATAAAGGTGAAACTGTTCCTTACATTTTCTTTGTAAAATAAACATTGAACATCTAATAGTCAAATCATAGAGTAAAAGCAGGAACGCTGGTTCTAATATTTTTGTAAATGTTCTGCTGTTTTGTGTTGGAAAACTGAGCATCTCAACCCTTTTATCCAAACATAGACATGCTAGAAATGTTTTAACTTAACTTTTTGGGTGAAGACTGCATTCTATTGCCACTCCCAGTTGCACAATACTATCTTCCATTCCCCCTGTCACAAGTGGATTCATGGCTGATTTAAAGGACTATTTAACTAATGTAAACTAGTGGTTTTGTTGTATTCAGTTTTCCCCTGTTACGGTCAACCCTGTTACTTTATTAAACACATTGGAACTTACTATAGTATTTATTTTTCATATAACCTCTTCAGATGGAAAACATGTCTTTTATTAAGTTGAACATCTGCTCTTTATGACAGAATGTTAAAATTAGGTGAAATCAAATGTTTTTTTAAACAAGTTACACTTAGAATTGGGTGGAACGACCAGATAGTTTCACCAATATATAATTAATTGTAACAGAAGCAGACTGTAGTCTAATCTACACACCATGGTTCTTACTTAATGAAATCAAATCTCCATGTTCCTCTTCTCCTCTTTCAGTTCCACTCTGCCCGGGTGTTTTCCTGCAGTCGACCAGAACCAGCAGTAAAGTACGTAGAGGCGGTCGACCTGGGGACTCCAGGAGGGTGGAGGGGGACGGGCTAGCTTTGTCCTGTTGGCCGCAAGAAGTATTAAACATAGATTAACACTACACCAAATATCTTATTCATCTAAATCTCTGATTGATTTGGCTGCATCCCTCGAATATCTCCTTATTCTGGAAATGTTCAATGCTTCACTACAACCCACAAATATAAGAGCATTGGATTGGTAGAGCATGAGCTAGTTTCCACCATATATCTTATACCAGTAATTTCCTTTCAAACAGCGAGGAAGAGGAGAAGCGAGAGGGATAACTGGGCCCAAAAGTGTAGCCTTTGCCTTATTTGATCTAATATATATTTCGTAATGATTAGGTTGTTAGTGTATTGGTAAAAGTAGGACACTTTATATGGGAGTAATGCCTGGTCGTCACTATTTACCGCAAACAAAGCAATAAACCACGCCCATTTATACAAGTCATCTTAATACATCTGATTTTAAACTTAGCCTAAAAAACACAACTTTATGCCCAACACTAAATGAAAATTAATTTAAAAACGATATAGTCATTTGACTCTATGACTGTGGTAACTAGTGGAAACACACATCTGCCCTCTCATTACTATAATGGTCCCATCTGATCTTGTCTCTTTCCCGACAGCCTTCCATTTTTGAAGACATTTATTTTCTTTGTTAGAACGGCCACTTGAGTATCTGGTCAAATAATGGCTAATGTGTTTGAAATCAGTGAAGGAATGTGAACACTTTGTGAGGAAGGAGAGATAATTAGGTCAGTTACAGATTCCTATACATTATATAGTAGTAGGCTACTTTGTTGAAGACAAAATAAATCCTAACAAAGTTTTACCGTCATGTTATTTTTGTCCAGAAGTTTAAACCAAACACAGGAATGTGGAGGATCAAAGTCGATGAAAACTAGGTCTAGACATTTTATACAACACAGCAGGCTTATACTGTTAAAACCAGACTTACCCGATCCATTGTGGAAGATATTGTTTCTTTGTATGGCATGAAATGTTGTAGGCTACAGTACAGTTAGACTACTTTGTTGTAGTGTTCGGATAATGACTAGGAAGTTGGCGAGAGAAAATACGATTCTCAAGTCTGCAACTGTTGCGCTCCTAGACTAGAGCAATCAAACAGTTATTTAAATATCAAAACGGAATTATGTTAGGACAAATAATAGTATATGTAGCCTAATAATACTTCAGAAAGTTTATGGATAACATTTTACGTGCTCTTTAAAAGTTGAGTAGAGCCAAGAAAACGTTCAACAATATCCCCTTTCACTATGAATCCTGTTGTCTGCTATCGTCAACTTCTACCTGGCAGCCACTTGGAACACATGCTCAAAGATGGAGAATCTCAACAGGCCTTTCTCTCCTGAGGGAGTGTCTGGGAATTACTTCTTCCGGTCTTTCGCTGCTGCTATAATGGCAGCTGCTGTACACAACCAGCACAACCTAATGCTGGTAATTCTCCGGTCAAAAGTAAAGTCCAGTGGTGCAAAAAGTAACCAATTGTCAAACTTGAGAAAAGCAAAAAATACCATAACCAGTACTTTTGGGTGTCGGGGAAAATGTATGGAGTAAAAAGTACATCATTTTCTTTAGGAATGTAGTGAAGTAAAAGTTGTCAAATATATAAATAGTAAAGTACAGATACCACCAAAAACTACTTAAGTAGTACTTTAAAGTATTTTTTACTTAAGTACTTTACACCACTGCGTCTTTCTTTTCAACTAAACTACAGCCAAATATACTGTATTCATAACTAACTCCCTTCTGTCTATGTATACAACTTGTATACTATAAAATAAAGATGTAATTTCAAAATAACAAAAAACAATGCTTTATAGCTACAATATAGCTAACATTAGCTAGCTAATGACAAGCTCATCTCTGCTGCCTGGATGCTTCCATGTTTCTCTGGTCTGGGTTTCTTGCTGTTAGCTAGCAAATTGACAGCAGTAGCCTACTGCAGTAGTCAGACTACACCAATTACCAAAATTTTATTTTTACACTGTACAAATATTTGAGAACAGTCAGCCCTCGAATGCTATCTAGCTAATGTTAGTTGATTGTAACATTGACACGTTCTGTGTGCAGACTACAGGTTTAACTAACATTAGTTGATTGTAACATTGACACGTTCTGTGTGCTGACCACAGCTCCTAGTGTCCGGGGACTTTAATGCAGGAAAACTTAAATCAGTTTTACCTCATTTCTATCAGCATGTTAAATGTGTAACCAGAGGAAAACAAACTCTAGACAACCTTTACTGCACACACAGAGAGATGCGTACAAAGCTCTCCCTCCATTTGGCAAATTTGACCATAATTCCATCCTCCTGATTCCTGCTTATGTAACCAACTTCACATAGCCCCCCAGAAGAAAGGCACACAGACACCCACACTTCAGGTTGACTCGGTTTTTATCTGCAGTAAAAGATATCAAACAGTGATGACAGGCGTTGACAGGACGGTCACAGCCACACGTTCACTAGTTAGGTAGGACACAATATATTTTAGATAGGAGCAACACTAGTAATACATACCCTCAATGTGAAGTGATATTAATCCATAAATACAGAGCACAAGTACGACCCTTTTTATATAAATATTTTAAGGTAGTAAGAAAATAAACATTCACTTAATATTTCAATAAATCACCTGCTAGCAATAGCTAGCGTGACACTGTAGTGAGGTGACCAATGTTGCTAGTTAGCTCGTCATCAACATGTCTAGCTAAGCCAGCAAAAACTTGGTTAACTTGATGAAATAGGTCTTCAATACGTTAACGGCAAAATAAATATTAACATAGTCACATTCGCTATTGACTTTAGGATATATGATCCGTTTTCCAAAAACACTATTGCGTTATACAGTTTTAAACTGTTTTTTATATACAGAGGAAGGAGACACTAACCTGCTCTCAGAATATCTCTCTCTGACTGAGGAGCAGGCAGACCAACTTCCCAAATAGGGGAGAAGCACTCAAAACCCACTAGTTGTTCTTTCAAAGAAAAAAGTACAACAATGGTAATTAGTTATAGCAATAACTAATATTATACACTACTATACCAATATACAAAGATATACTAATGGTATATCTTATGGTATTATTATAGCAATCTTATAGTGATACTACAGCAATAACTATAGTAGACTTTTGAAAAGGTTTTGTACAGTGTACATTAAATAGTTGACAGATACGAGGACATCATATTATTTATATTGATCAATAATCAATTCAACAAATCAAAAAGTTAGACCTTTGCCTCCAAGTTAAAAAAAAAAGTGTTTTAAATCGAAATCTTGGACTTCTTAAGCAATTTCGACTCATAGTTAAACTTCGATCAAATTATTTTTAAGACATCCTTCACCTCCATCTGGATTCGCTAAATTAAAAAGGCTGTGAAGAAAAAGAAAAGAGGGTTTTAACAAATTAGCTTTGAGTACAGAATAGCCTGCCTAACCCCAAATCAATCAACAGTCTTGGCACAAATCTAATAGACCTGAGATCAGGTTACACACACACTTGTAGTAAATAAATAATAAAATAAACTACAAAAACCCTTTTTGGCCATTTACAGTACTAGTAGTTCTGCTGTATTTAGTAAAAGTCTTATCTTTCAAAATTCTACATTTTATTGTACAGCATTTATAGTAAAAAATGACTAAGCAACTTACTGTAAAAGGCAGACACTTTGGTTCGGCACAGCTGTTTCTTTGCTCAGTCGAGTGATAATATTCACCTGGAGTTTAACGCCCTCTGCCAGTTCCACCCTTAAAACATCATAAAACTACAATTAACAAAACATTGTTTTTGACATTGTCACGTCGTCGCCATTGATGATGGATGTAGTTTTATCCCCCAGCACTAGTGGTAACTATACAACTATGATATCCTTCTTTCTCTCTCTGTCTCCCTCGCTTTGTCACTCTCCCCTTCTATCTTTCTCCCCCCTTTCTAAGTACAGTATTTTAGATTGGAATTTTGGACGTAGTCAAGCATATGTTCTCTGCCCGTCTCTTAGATTCATGTTTAGATAAATGCTCCGTTCATAAAGTATTATCTTGAAATGTAAACTGTTGTATTGCCTTATTTATTGTTTCCATCAACTATGTTAAAGGGGTGGTTCATCGAACAATATGTTTAATCTCACTAGAACATTTTCCTAGGCATTAGCCTTCACCAGGGACAGTTTTTAGGTTGGTTGGATCAGTATTTAGTTTAGCTCATCAGCAAATTCTACTTCTCCCTCTCCCATAGAAACCACATTTAAGGTCAAAGTTTATCATAAATACCTTTGAAAGACACCACCGGTGCCTCCAAACACTGCAATAGCCCTTGTAGTTAAAATCTAGATAAGATTACTTTGCTAAAATATTTACGTAGCCTAATATTCCCCAATGATATCGGTAATTTTGACATTCAAATCCAGGAAGAAATGTTCGATTAATCCGCACCGAGCTGCGACTTGGGTCAGAATTTACTTACAAATCTTTGAACCAAGAGGAAGAGTATCAACCAGGTGACACAAACTGAAGAAAACATTGGCAGATTGTTTTTGGGCAATTCAATGACGAGACAACATTTGTTGCATAAAGTTAGGATAAATACATATCGTTTTTCATACATTCTAGATAAAATCGTAAATGTCGCATTTGAAATAAAATTGCAGAAGTCTAGATACTGATCCACCTAACCTAAAAACGGTCTCTGGTAAAGGCTAATGTCCAGACAAATGTTCTGAGGTTAAAAGTATTTTTCCATGAACCACCCCTTTAAGTAAGTAAATGTATTTGAATTATAAAACCATTCTCGTAGTCCTTTCTGCCGTGACTCAAGTTGTTTGCTTGTTAGATAGTTTTGGAAGTTAACGAGAAATAGTTTAGTGAATACATTTAGCATAATCCTATATGGCGCTCTATGTTAAAACCGTTATAAGACAAATTATAATTGTACTACAATATGCATTAAACATTTACATTAAATTAAGCAAAACTGCACATGCATACAGTATTTTTCTGCTTGCTGTAATGTTACAATGTTAATACACATGCTTTTGTATTTAAATTGTGACTAGTTTGCATCCCCGCTTTACAGCTCAAGGTTTGAAGTCACCCTACCATTACGTCTGGTAGGGTTGTGACGGCTATGTCTTGAGGTGCTGCTTTTGGGGGTTGGAGGAAGGGAGTGGATCCACCAGCCATGATGTCTGGGAACACACAGTATGACCGACAGAGAAAGTGAATACAGATTAATTCATCAACTAATAGATTTGTAGACACTATACAACTGCACCTGCTCACAGATACACCTACAACTGAACCTAATCACAGTATCTATGGGTATTGTAAGGGCTGAACATGCTTAGCTAATTAATATGTTAATATCTACAACAAGAGTTACTAACTGAATGTATTGTGTGATCATAAAACTTGTAGGACTGTTGTAGGCTTGTGTGTGGGGTGCCATGTGGAAAGAATGTGCTAGCTTAA
>JAKYLM010000252.1:0-62000 GCA_023634145.1 Thymallus thymallus
TTCAACCCTCAGGTGTATGTAGAACATGCGCGGTGATACGGCGCCTCGAGCGTTGGTTAATTGACGTTGAACCTTCACGAGCCGTTGGAAGAAAGCGTGTTTGGTCCACAGTGACCTGGGAACAAGTACGAGCTAGCAGCTACCAGAACCAGACCCAGAAAGTTATATACTTGCAAAAGGTAAGCTGATAGGTAGCTTATTCAGGCTTTATAACATACCTGTGTGTTATAGCTACTGCTGTTGAAAAAGCCACTATTAGCTATGATATGGCCATGCTAGCTACTGCTGTTGAAAAAATGCCATAATTATCTACGCTATGGCCGTGCATCTTCCACTTCGATGTGTGTGTGAGTTGCTAGCTATAACGTGTTACCTACCATATGTTATTACCACCACTTTATTCTGTGCTGCCGTAATGTAAAGTGCAACTTCTATTTTGGAGTTTGTCAGTTTGTCTGCTTTCAACTTTGTCTTCTAATATACTAGTCTGGGGAAACATGGTTTTTGGAAAAGATGGAGACCCGCGCAGTGTCGAAAAAGTCCATCTAAAACGGAGGCATAAATGTAACCCTCAGTTTTTGATTTTTTTTCCTCCTTTTCGACAGTGTGCTGGTCTCCCATCTCTCCCAGTATTCTAATTTTGACACCTTTTTTATTTATTTATTTATTTATTGCACATCACATTTGTTACAATTTGCAGAAAAAATAAATTGAACTTGTAATACAAAAATCATTTAGTTACAGCACACGTTTTCATAAAGAATAAAATCTGTATAAAAATTATAAACAACATAAATTTCGATTTATGAATAAAGAATTTTCCAAGCAAAATTAATAAGTTGACTATATATTGTACAGAGGAGTTTGAGTCAGAAAAGTAAAAGAAGATGTCAAAATTAGATAAATGTATGTTTGAGCCAAAGTGTCCATTAATAAAACATTGTATATCATTCCACAGAGAAGAGCTATGTGAACAGCTATAGATTAAATGGTCTAACGTTTCTGTTTCCAGAGAGCAGAAGCTGCATTTTTCGTCAACGGTAGGGATACATTTTGAAATAATCTTGTTACAGGGGTAATAATGGTGAAGAATTTTAAATGATATTTAATTTACTTTGTTTTGACACATACGCACCTGGAACAGACACTACTACTTCAGTATTTAAACATGGCTTGTCATTTGTTCTAAATTGCAGAAATGTGTCGATGCCAAACGTGAGTAATTCATAACATTTCAATCTGTTGTCCACAGATATTTACTTTCGTAAATTTGGCGGAACAGCACTTTTTAACTCTGCGTGCCCAAGTCTTATTTGCTGTGGAGGAGCTTCATCTGGAGGACAAAAGCTGAACTGCACCAGCGGACGTGAAAGGGACCAGTTTTTAAAAGTAATCCAAGATGGCTACTTGTGAGGGTTCAGCACAAATGTCTTTGTTTAGTTTCCCCTCTCCTTGTTGGTAAGTTTCTGCTGCTTTACAAATGTGAAAAGGTTCAAAGCACAAACTAAGCCTGAGTCCTCTCTGCTCTGAGTAGAAGTTTTTTCTAGATACAGATTTAAGATCAGTTTAGTTTCTACTAGCCTAGGAAAGACTTATGAGGAAGGGAAGGGGGAAACGACACCAATCACAGCCCCAACACAGCCCCAAAACAGCCCTGCTGCTCTACATAAACCCCAGCCTGCCCTGCTGCTCTTTAAAAGGCAACTGTTTAAGCTTTTAGATAGTACCTCAGAGAGCGCTGTGTGTATAGAGGTGTATTCATTGTGTTTGAAGCATATTAGTCCTATCAGGGTGCTTCCAGAGAATAACCGTCAATTGGACTGGTACTCTAGACTGGTCCTATAAGTTATGTCTGTTAAGAGTGACTATTTGTGCTTGCTTCGGCAGCACATATACTAAAATTGGAACGATACAGAGAAGATTAGCATGGCCCCTGCGCAAGGATGACACGCAAATTCGTGAAGCGTTCCTTATTTTTACCCCCCCTGGGGATAGTACATAGATTAGATTCCGACAACATTGTGACAAATTGTGATTAGCTAGTAGGGGACCTTCTTCTCTGTTCCGATTGTTCCCCTGATTAGCTAGTAGGGGACCTTCTTCTCTATTCCAATTGTTCCCCTGATTAACTAGTAGGGGACCTTCTTCTCTGTTCCAATTGCCCTCGTTGTCAAATTAGATGCTCAGCTTGTTCCAATTCAGAGAAAGATAGCAAAACTCCGCCAATGGGAGGCCTAGCTTGTTCCAATTCGTTCTAAGCCAATCGGGGACCTCTAAATTGTTGCAACGTTACTTCATCACAAGATCTGTTTTTGGCAGCCATTTATGGTACCTGGTGAGTATATGAAGAAAATAGTCTTAATTTGCAATGAATATAACATGTAAATGACATATAAATGTGATGTAATATGACAATAAAAGCTCCCTCTGCCTCCAACTGGGGCTCATCTTGGCGGACTACGTGTCCATCAGAGAAGCAGTGCTGGATAGCCCAAGGCTGATGGCCCAGACCAACCTTCAGCTATTTGAGATGAACCAGAGGACCATCTCACAATGATAAGATAATAATATATTAACAGTATGTATGGTCCAAGTTGTGTTGAGATTTATTATGATGATAATGACAGAAAACTTGACTGACAATGTTTTTCCTGCATGTATTGTCTGCGTGTGACAGGTACTCTCTGCGCCAGAAGGAGAGGGAGAGGACCGTCTTGGAGCAGGGTTTGGCGCTCGCCCCGTGCCACGAATGTTGCCACCCAGCCTCTCCCTGCTGCCAGGCCGCTCCACTACCAGCCGCCCCCAGACCTGCAGCCCTTCACCCTCACAACACTAAAGGACCTTTCACGCCAGGCCACTCAGTGAGCACGGCCAGCCCCAGCGCCCACTCTGCCAGCACACGTTCTTCCTGAGCCCCAGCAGCAACACCCCTGCTCTCTTCCAGGCTCCTCCCAAGGACCCCAGCAGCACCTATAAACAAATGTGTGAATTTGAAATATTAACTGGAAAAAACCAAAGTCATGAGTTGAGTAGAATAAAACGTTTTTTAAACAGTTTACCCTTAACTTGTGTGTCTTGTAATTTATTCCATCTAATATCACCTTCACCTGCACAGTAGGTATATACTGATACTCAATGCTAAAACATTTAAAGAATATAACTGCAAGAAGCCATGCCAAGGGTTCAATATTATACTTAGTTTTATTAATTTACAACTTAAATCTACATTTATTTTATAGTCAACAGTTAATACGACTTTGAAGTCAACATGGCTACTTAGTTATGCATTGTTTACATTTGGCTGGGCGTGTTCTTCCACGTTGTCCCGCCCCTCCCAAGTTCTTATTTTGGCGGTATCCCTCTTTCGCCCCCCTTCCTCGACAGAGAAGATTGAGCAGGCTAGTAGGGAGAAAATCCTGCTCAATCTTCTCTGTCGAGGGAGGGGGGCGAAAGGGGGATTTAGCTAAAATAAGAACTTGGGAGGGGCGGGTCAACGTGGAAGAACACGCCCAGCCAAATGTAAACAATGAATAACTAAGTAGCCATGTGTTATGTTTCTGTTATGTTATATTAACTGTTGACTAAATGTATATTTAAGCTGTAAATTAATAAAACAAAAGTATAATATTGAACCCTTGGCATGGCTTCTTGCAGTTATATTCTTTAAATGTTTTATCAGTGTATACCTACTGTGCATGTGAAGGTGATATTAGATGTACTAAATTACAAGACAAGGGTAAACTGTTTAAAAAAACATTTTATTCAACTCATGACTTTGGTTTTTCCAGTTAATATTTAAAATTCATACATTTTTGATATCCCTTACCCACTCCCTCCCTCCACACTACCTTTGTGCATTTTAGAGTTACGAGAAGCCTGATGTTTTGTCAATACGTTGGTTTAATTTACAATAAAGTCGTTGTTTAAACGTTTGCCTCTTTTGTACTCATCTTTTGCACTTAACACAGTGAAGAAGTAACATTTAGAGGGGCCATAGAAATAATGAGTGTCTGTACAATTGTAAGCATTGCTTATGTTCATGCCACACAAGTTAAATACAGATGATTTAGAAATGGCAAAGGGAAAACACATTTCAGCCGTTACCAAATATCTATATCTGTTCCTTTTGGAGTAGAAAATTGTTAGCATTATTTAGACACCCACACTGGAGAAAGGACCGACGTCAGTCTGGTGTCTCACCTCAGACCTGCTTGTCATGGGAGTTCCTGCCAGTAGTCATACGCTACAGACAATAAAGCTCTGAGGGTCTTCAACACACACAAGCCTCTACACCGCTTCAAGGTCTCGGTCTTGGTAGAGGAGAACAAGGTGAACTATATACAACAAAAACGTCCACGACCACTCAACGAGAGGCTCAGTGTCCTTCTGCACTCCGCCTCTTAGCGTCTCTCATCTCCGCCAGCCACTGTTCAACACTCTTCCCCTCAGTAGCTGAGCAAAAAGTTTTGGAGCCTAAGCGACTGTGCCCAGTCTCTCGCCGCTTAAGTTCTCCGCACTTTTTGCACTTATACTCCTCCCGCTTTCTCTTCTTTGGAGGACACTCTCTTCCCTCAGCTGCGGCTTCTGCTTCCTTCCTCCACCGGAAGGCCGTTGACCTAGCAACGTTAAGTCCTGGCAGGCCGTCTTGTGATGAGCCGGGGATATTGTGGAGGTGCTGCTGTGGTCCTTGGGAGGAGCCTGGAAGAGAGCAGGGGTGTTGCTGCTGGGGCTCGGGAAGAACGTGTGCTGGCAGAGTGGGCGCTGGGGCTGGCCGTGATCGCTGAGTGGCCTGGCGTGAAAGGTCCTTCGGTGTTGTGAAGGTGAAGGGCTGCAGGTCTGGGGGCGGCTGGTAGTGGAGCGGTCTGGCAGCAGGGAGAGGCTGGGTGGCAACACTCGTGGCACGGGCGAGCGCCAAACCCTGCTCCAAGACGGTCCTCTCCCTCTCCTTCTGGCGCCGAGAGTACCTGTCACACGCAGACAAGACATGCAGGGAAAACATTGTCAGTCAAGTATTCTGTCATTATAGTCATAATAAATTAACACAATTTGGACCATACATACTTTCAATATATTATTATCTTACCATTGTGAGATGGTCCTCTGGTTCATCTCAAAGAGCTGAAGGTTGGTCTGGGCCATCAGCCTCGGGCTATCCAGCACTGCCTCTCTGATTGACACATAGTCTGCCAAGACGAGCCCCCACCTGCTCCTCTTGATGCCGGCAGACTGCGTGCCACTAGGATTGAGTCGGCAGAGCCGGCTGCAAATGGCCTCCACCAGGCGACTGGTTCCTGGCCAAGTTGCAGGGCCCGAGTTCAGTCCGAGGAAGCAACTGAAAAGACATAATAAATAAAATAATAAATTTTGGTATGTGCAGTGGATGACAAAAGTACAAATATTTAATCATAAAATGAGATACCGTTGGAGACTGTCCTTTCCAGGCATTATGGACGTCTTCCCCTTCGTTGCCTTGAACCGGCCCCGCTCGATTCTGTCCTGGTGTCGGGAAGGGTATATCAGACGCTCCTTGTCAGGCTGTGGTAGTGCCTGCCAGAGCACTACCAGCCTGTCTACCCTCTTCTCCGACAGGCCCCGAAGACTCCTCAACTCTACCAAGGCATTGGCCAGCCTGCGGATGTGCTGGTATCCTGGCTTGCCATATGGTCCTTGGCACTCGCCCTGAGGACACACAGAAAACAGACCACTTGTGTAGTTTTCAATGTTATGAAATTGGTACAATATTTCTATTAATTTAAAACCAAGCCTTACCTCAGAGCCTGAGGAGTCAGAGGGAGGACAATCCTGGTGTTCAGGGGCCTCAGGAGGGTCATGGTCGGGGGCAGCCGGACTGGATTTCCCAGACCTGGGAGCGTCAGCTGGATCGTCAGCTGGATCACCTGACCGCGCAGTGGTGGAGGACGAGGCGACTGGCTTAGGTGGGTCCGGTACGTGTACGGTGGGGTCCTCATCTTCTTCCTCCTCCTGAAATCCCTCGTCCTCCAAGGGTCCCTCGATGGAGTCTTCCTCTTCTGGAGTGTCAGGGTCCAAGCTGACGGCCTGCAGCACTTTGTTGGTCTGGGCGTACAGGTACTCAACACCAATGAGTTCCCATGCAATGTATTGCGACAGCAAACAGGTTAAAGGCTTAATTGACAGAAAAACGCATCCCACAAACCTAAGACACGATTAACGTACCTGTGTACACGCCAGGCTTGGTGAAGGCCTCAACCTGAACTGAGCCATGCACCCTTTGACTGAGCTGGTTGAGGGAGTGCTGCAGGGTGCCACTGTAGCAGCGCAGAGGCTGCTTCTGTCGCTCCACTGCTGCGCGGTTCTCGTTCCACCTTGCCAGTCCATCCAAGAGGAAGGTCTGGAAATGCATTCCATTTGCACTTGTGCCTAAGAGTAGATAATGGGTGACGAAAAGGTCAACACAACTCACTTTAGTGTCAATGATTTTACTGGTAACATGATAGAAAGATGGTTGTAATTACCTGGGATGAACCGGTTGAGGTGGTAAAACTCCAGAGATGTGGCGCTGCGTGCGCAGCGATACACCGGCAGCTTCACTCCGCTCTTGGTGATTGGCCTGCCGGTGTCTGTGTACAGCTGTACACCGGGAGGGTCTTGGATGCAGCGGAGGTGGCGCCTCTGCTCTTGCCAGATTGCCTGGATGCGGACGGGGTCCAGCAGTGAGACATTCTCACTGTTGAATGTCTCCAGCGTGTCCATGAGGAGCTGCTCCGTCTCTGCAGCTCCACGCGTACGGCGACGGCAGTGAAGAGTCATCTCCCTCCTCCTCAAGTGGCTGTAGACCTCAGCGTCAGTGAGGCCGACCATCCCCTGCTTCCCCAGCTCGGACCGCTTAGCCTCCAGTTGACGGGTATCTCCTGCATCCCATTCAAAAATGCAGGAGGACAGCTGCTGAGTGAAGGCCCTATACAGCTGGTAGCTTTCGGTGGTGACACCTGGTGAAAACCACCACAGCAGATGCCAGATGTCAAGACGAACCACCAGCTGGTCCCATTCATGAAACATGGCAGCTGTCTTGGACCCGCCAAAGCTGGAGCAACAGTCCCGGTCCACGTACATGAGCTGGGGGGGTGGTACCCAAGTGAGTCGGTAACGCTTCATAAGGCCGGCCGCCATGGCCCTCACCAGCAAGCAATGAGGACACAGTTGAAGACCTGCCCGTGTTCATTCCCCACGTTTGAGGCCCAGGCGGCCGTGTCCGAAGCGTAGCCGGCAAGCTTCTTGGTCACACACACACAGAGAGAGAGAGAGACATTATGGTATACTTTCAATATGGTGTGACAAAAGTGTTACCTTCTTCTTTAAGATGGACCCGACGACAGAGGTGACCCTGGCCTTCACCTCGTCAAGCCGCGACAGCACATCCATGCTGTACACTGTCAGTAGCCAGACGGGTGAGGGCACCACCGGCATTTCATAGACACATTCAAATGAATGTATCTATGTACAGGTCCTGCAGCGTCTCCCCCCTGTATCTATGTACAGGTCCTGCAGCGTCTCCCCCCTGTATCTATGGAAGCCAACAAAGGCCTGGCCCTCCTGTCTGGGCTTGGAGGCCCGGATTCTGGAGTCCACGAATGCCTTGCGGAACGTGATTTCCTCCATGACATCAGGGTAGGCATTCGCGTAGCAGGCCAAGGCATCCTTGTTGGCCATAATGGGTACTTGTGAGACGCTGCTCTCTAGCTCCTTCTCGTGGCTAGACACCAGTCCCACGACCCAGCCCACGTCATTCTCCAAGAGCCACTTAAATGTCTGACCCCGGTAAATGCTGCCTGGTTTGGACCTGATTGCTACTGCCTTAGGCGTGGCATTCATTACGAGATCCTCTCCCCTGCGCCTGAATGTTGGATGTTCCATCTCAAAAAGGTGCAGAGATGAATGACTAGTTTTAGTCATGTAGATGTACGGCAAAGTATGCTGGTGCCTATATGACAGATGCAGGACCTGAGTGTCGAATAGAAGACATTTATATGGAATGCATGTAAAGTTACAGTTGAAGTCAGAAGTTTACATACACCTTGATGTTGCTTCAATATATCCACATAATTTTCCTTCCTCATGATGTCATCTATTTTGTGAAGTGCACCAGTCCCTCCTGCAGCAAAGCACCCCCACAACATGATGCTGCCACCCCCGTGCTTCACGGTTGGGATGGTGTTCTTTGGCTTGCAAGCCTCCCCCTTTTTCCTCCAAACATAACAATGGTCATTATGGCCAAATAGTTCTATTTTTGTTTCATCAGACCACAGGACATTTCTTCAAAAAGTACGATCTTTGTCCCCATGTGCAGTTGCAAACCGTAGTCTGGCTTATTTTATGGCGGTTTTGGAGCAGTGCCTTCTTCCTTGTTGAGCGGCCTTTCAGATTATGTCGATATAGGACTCGTTTTACTGTGGATATAGATATTTTTGTACCCGTTTCCTCCAGCATCTTCACAAGGTCCTTTGCTGTTGTTCTGGGATTGATTTGCACTTGTTGCACCAAAGTACGTTCATCTCTAGGAGACGGAACACGTCTCCTTCCCGAGCGGTATGACAGCTGCGTGGTCCCATGGTGTTTATACTTGCATACTTTTGTTTGTACAGATGAACGTGGTACCTTTAGGCATTTGGAAATTGCTCCCAAGGATGAACCAGACTTGTGGAGGGCCACAATTTTTCTTTCTGAGGTCTTGGCTGATTTCTTTTGATTTTCCCATGATGTCGAGTAAAGAGGCACTGAGTTTGAAGGTAGGCCTTGAAATACATCCACAGGTACACCTCCAATTGACTAAAATGATGTCAATTAGCCTATCAGAAGCTTCTAAAACCACAACATGATTTTCTGGAATTTTCCAAGCTGTTTAAAGGCACAGTCAACTTAGTGTATGTAAACTGCTGACCCACTGGAGTTGTGATATAGTGAATTATAAGTGAAATAATCTGTCTAAACCATTTTTGGAAGAATTACTTGTCATGCTGATAGAAGTATTTGTATGTTTAGCATAATGACTAAAGTATTCCACCCTGAAACTGTAATGTGTGAAATGTATTAGAATTCTAAGATTATAATTCTAAGAATGTGTGTGGAAGGAACAAGTCAAGACTAGGTCAGTATGTTACCATTTGGCAAAACAGTCAGGATGTAGTTAAGACAACAAAGGAGAAGAGGAATAATCTACAGACCATTTATGAAAGCTGATAGGCTGATAGCAGGAAAGGGGTCTCCCCTTCCCAGGGAGGTGAGGGAACGGTTAGGCTTACAGGAGATTGGGCAGACCATAAGAATTTACAGCCCCCATCAAAGCAGGGTGGGGGTTTTCTCTCTGAAATGTGTGAAATACATTAGTATCACAAAAGGTGTTGAGTTTGGGTAAGACTGCAGTTGTAGTGTAGCAACTACAGGAGGTCTGTTTATTGTAGGTGTGAACAGGATGTCTTTGAAGGGAGTGACATGAGATAGCAGGAACTTGTGTGGGTATAAAAAGAGGGGCTCCTCATGACAGGAGCAGAGCTCTGAATAAAATACTGATCTGTTGCAGACTGGGACTTTGTTAAATTCTTCATTAACCAGAGTCTTACATCCTCTGGGAATTAATCAAAGCTGGAGTGATAGTTAATTTAGAACGTTGAGATACAGTTGAATATAATTTCTATGTCTCATTCAATGCATGTCAGATCTAAATGGGCAAATGGTAAGATTAACACAATGCATATCTTCCATTTTTGTAAAGTATTCATGCTTGCAGAACGTCAAGGGAATTGAATAGCCTACCTAGCGTTGCAATTCATTGTAGACCCATATGCATGTATAGATTGAAATGCATGTGTAGATTGAAAGGCAAATATCACGATTTGCACACCATTAAACTAGCTAACATAATACATGTATTAACTAATACATTATTGATACTGTAACATACATGTTGAATAAAACTAGAACCGAAATAAATTACTGTAGCCTTCGTCACGTGCACACGATTTCACAACTTCACACGTTTTATACCATACAACAAAGCATGAATTTAAGTGATTATATAAAATATTGAAAATGCAGACAAGTGCTGGCTGATTGCACGGGTTGTTAACGTTACCCCAATGCCGAAACCAATGCTACGTGCACCATAGGTAGATGACACCAGAGCTCGCGCTGTATAATATGTTTACAATTTCACTTTTCCATTCTTACAAATTCACAGATGTAGCAATAACATTACAATCGATTTCATGCACGATTCTAAAATATATACTTACTCTAACTCTCTTTCCATGTGATTTAATTAATGTTTGTTTTTTGAAAAGTCGAGTAGGAGCCGGGGCTAAAGTCAAAGGGCGAATACGATTGGACCACACGTCAAACAGGCGATGGTGGTTGGATACAGATAATTGAGACTGTCTCGCATTCCCATTGGTGGCTTTTAGTGGCTTTTCGAGAATTGAGACTGGCTAGACATCGGATTGGCCGACAGTGTTGTCACTCATTTAATTTATTTGAGACAGAAGGCGGCTACGCACCCATCCAAATGTAAATAATGCATAACTAAGTAGCCATGTGCCATGTCCTTACTGAGCCCAAGGAACTGTTAATTACAAAATAAATGTAAATTTAAGCTGTAAATTACTATATAAATCAGGCTTGATCCCTGGGCATGGCTGCTTACAGCTATATTGTTTAAATGGATTTGCATTATGGCATCCAATAGGTGACTAAATTAGTAAGTTGCCTTGTGATCAGAAACTGTATACACACATAATTAATAAAAAATAGTCTGTATACACAGCCTTAGATGGACCCCACCATGGCTGCTTGTTAAGTTAAGGTGAAACTGTCCCTTGGTAGTAGACAAAAAGAAGAGTCATTGTATTCTACTCAACCCATTACTATTTTTTACAGTTTCAGTTTCATATTGTGAGGGCTCCTGCCTTCACACACATTCTTACGTATTTATTTTCATTTAGAGGGTTCTTTATTATACATTCAAAATGGGAAATGACCCAAGGAGTGGTTCAGTTTCCTTCAGCACCTCGCCCCTTAGTGGCTCTCATCTCCACCAGCCACTGTTCTACAGTATCCCCCTCAGCAGCACTTAGTTATTTTCAGTTCACAGTTAACATTGAAGTTAAAAGGCCATAGGAATGTCTGTATAACTGTCCCTTTGTAGTAGACAATTTTAAGCATTGCAAATTCATGACACAAATGTGAGTGAAATGCTGATTAGTTACAAAATGTCAGACTTAAATGTCCCTTGTCAGCAAGTCTGTGATGAATTGTGCTTTAACCCAGGCTGGGGGCATCCAGAGGAACAGTGGACAACCGAAGAAGGAAGTCGGATGATGATACACAGCGTCTGGCCAATCCACTGCTGGCCACCAGTTCACACTGGACCAACATTAGTCTGGTATC
The DNA here is from genome assembly GCA_023634145.1 of Thymallus thymallus. Lineage (NCBI taxonomy): Eukaryota > Metazoa > Chordata > Actinopteri > Salmoniformes > Salmonidae > Thymallus > Thymallus thymallus. The sequence goes on from JAKYLM010000252.1 coordinate 11,419, forward strand.
TCAAGCAAGTCAGTGATGAATTGTGAACTCCCCATGCTGCTCCTGGGAAACAGCGTCCAGCCAATCCAACCATGCTGATGCTTGTTGAGAGAGGGAGAGTGTTAAACTATTAATAGTTGACCCAACATTAGCAAATATTAAATTACAATTTCTAAGCTTCTCATTTATTATATACAGTGGGGAGAACAAGTATTTGATACACTGCCGATTTTGCAGGTTTTCCTACTTACAAAGCATGTAGAGGTCTGTAATTTTTATCATAGGTACTCTTCAACTGTGAGTGACGGAATCTAAAACAAAAATCCAGAAAATCACATTGTATGATTTTTTAATAATTAATTTGCATTTTATTGCATGACATAAGTATTTGATCACCTACCAACCAGTAAGAATTCCGGCTCTCACAGACCTGTTAGTTTTTCTTTAAGAAGCCCTCCTGTTCTCCACTCATTACCTGTATTAACTGCACCTGTTTGAACTTGTTACCTGTATAAAAGACACGTGTCCACACACTCAATCAAACAGACCCCAACCTCTCCACAATGGCCAAGACCAGAGAGCTGTGTAAGGACATCAGGGATAAAATTGTAGACCTGCACAAGGTTGGGATGGGCTACAGGACAATAGGCAAGCAGCTTGGTGAGAAGGCAACAACTGTTGACGCAATTATTAGAAAATGGAAGAAGTTCAAGATGACGGAACCTGCAAAATCGGCAGTGTATCAAATACTTGTTCTCCCCACTGTATATATATATATAAAACTCACCTCAGCACTTTCTGAGGCAGGCCTTGGAGGCAGGAAGGACATCACCCTCTTCTGCTGGTTTTCACCCCACAGGGGCAAGGACAGAAGCCAGGGGTAGATCACCTGGGACAGGCCGACAGTGAGGCAGGAGGGAGCTTCTCTGTCACAATAGTCTCAATTGTCTCAATGAAATGAAATGAGTGACAACAGTGTCGCCAAACGATGTCTAACCAGTCTCAATTCTCGAAAAGCCACTAAAATCCACTAATGGGAATGCGAGAGAGTCTCAATTATCCGTATCTATGTTGATGTCTGAGGTTAAGTTCAGGGTTTAAGGTAGGGACATCCCAAGGATCCCAAATAGAGATATAGCATTGTTTTTGCCCGTTGCCACTGGAAAGTACGGGGGCACTGATATGAGAAACATGTCTCTAGTCTAGACCAATTACTGTGACTAGCTACTCAACTTTCTTCAAACCACATGTATTGGTTTTCAAAAATATATCTGGAGTAACAACCAACTTATGTATTGTGTGTGAATGCCTACTATCTAGTGTGTTAGTACATGGATATTTGCATGAATACAGCGCTCTATTTCTTTCAACCCTCAGGTGTATGTAGAACATGCGCGGTGATACGGCGCCTCGAGCGTTGGTTAATTGACGTTGAACCTTCACGAGCCGTTGGAAGAAAGCGTGTTTGGTCCACAGTGACCTGGGAACAAGTACGAGCTAGCAGCTACCAGAACCAGACCCAGAAAGTTATATACTTGCAAAAGGTAAGCTGATAGGTAGCTTATTCAGGCTTTATAACATACCTGTGTGTTATAGCTACTGCTGTTGAAAAAGCCACTATTAGCTATGATATGGCCATGCTAGCTACTGCTGTTGAAAAAATGCCATAATTATCTACGCTATGGCCGTGCATCTTCCACTTCGATGTGTGTGTGAGTTGCTAGCTATAACGTGTTACCTACCATATGTTATTACCACCACTTTATTCTGTGCTGCTGTAATGTAAAGTGCAGCTTCTATTTTGGAGTTTGTCAGTTTGTCTGCTTTCAACTTTGTCTTCTAATATACTAGTCTGGGGAAACATGGTTTTTGGAAAAGATGGAGACCCGCGCATTGTCGAAAAAGTCCATCTAAAACGGAGGCATAAATGTAACCCTCAGTTTTTGATTTTTTTTCCTCCTTTTCGACAGTGTGCTGGTCTCCATCTCTCCCAGTATTCTAATTTTGACACCTTTTTTATTTTTTTATTTATTTATTGCACATCACATTTGTTACAATTTGCAGAAAAAATAAATTGAACTTGTAATACAAAAATCATTTAGTTACAGCACACGTTTTCATAAAGAATAAAATCTGTATAAAAATTATAAACAACATAAATTTCGATTTATGAATAAAGAATTTTCCAAGCAAAATTAATAAGTTGACTATATATTGTACAGAGGAGTTTGAGTCAGAAAAGTAAAAGAAGATGTCAAAATTAGATAAATGTATGTTTGAGCCAAAGTGTCCATTAATAAAACATTGTATATCATTCCACAGAGAAGAGCTATGTGAACAGCTATAGATTAAATGGTCTAACGTTTCTGTTTCCAGAGAGCAGAAGCTGCATTTTTCGTCAACGGTAGGGATACATTTTGAAATAATCTTGTTACAGGGGTAATAATGGTGAAGAATTTTAAATGATATTTAATTTACTTTGTTTTGACACATACGCACCTGGAACAGACACTACTACTTCAGTATTTAAACATGGCTTGTCATTTGTTCTAAATTGCAGAAATGTGTCGATGCCAAACGTGAGTAATTCATAACATTTCAATCTGTTGTCCACAGATATTTACTTTCGTAAATTTGGCGGAACAGCACTTTTTAACTCTGCGTGCCCAAGTCTTATTTGCTGTGGAGGAGCTTCATCTGGAGGACAAAAGCTGAACTGCACCAGCGGACGTGAAAGGGACCAGTTTTTAAAAGTAATCCAAGATGGCTACTTGTGAGGGTTCAGCACAAATGTCTTTGTTTAGTTTCCCCTCTCCTTGTTGGTAAGTTTCTGCTGCTTTACAAATGTGAAAAGGTTCAAAGCACAAACTAAGCCTGAGTCCTCTCTGCTCTGAGTAGAAGTTTTTTCTAGATACAGATTTAAGATCAGTTTAGTTTCTACTAGCCTAGGAAAGAGTTATGAGGAAGGGAAGGGGGAAACGACACCAATCACAGCCCCAACACAGCCCCAAAACAGCCCTGCTGCTCTACATAAACCCCAGCCTGCCCTGCTGCTCTTTAAAAGGCAACTGTTTAAGCTTTTAGATAGTACCTCAGAGAGCGCTGTGTGTATAGAGGTGTATTCATTGTGTTTGAAGCATATTAGTCCTATCAGGGTGCTTCCAGAGAATAACCGTCAATTGGACTGGTACTCTAGACTGGTCCTATAAGTTATGTCTGTTAAGAGTGACTATTTGTGCTTGCTTCGGCAGCACATATACTAAAATTGGAACGATACAGAGAAGATTAGCATGGCCCCTGCGCAAGGATGACACGCAAATTCGTGAAGCGTTCCTTATTTTTACCCCCCCTGGGGATAGTACATAGATTAGATTCCGACAACATTGTGACAAATTGTGATTAGCTAGTAGGGGACCTTCTTCTCTGTTCCGATTGTTCCCCTGATTAGCTAGTAGGGGACCTTCTTCTCTATTCCAATTGTTCCCCTGATTAACTAGTAGGGGACCTTCTTCTCTGTTCCAATTGCCCTCGTTGTCAAATTAGATGCTCAGCTTGTTCCAATTCAGAGAAAGATAGCAAAACTCCGCCAATGGGAGGCCTAGCTTGTTCCAATTCGTTCTAAGCCAATCGGGGACCTCTAAATTGTTGCAACGTTACTTCATCACAAGATCTGTTTTTGGCAGCCATTTATGGTACCTGGTGAGTATATGAAGAAAATAGTCTTAATTTGCAATGAATATAACATGTAAATGACATATAAATGTGATGTAATATGACAATAAAAGCTCCCTCTGCCTCCAACTGGGGCTCATCTTGGCGGACTACGTGTCCATCAGAGAAGCAGTGCTGGATAGCCCAAGGCTGATGGCCCAGACCAACCTTCAGCTATTTGAGATGAACCAGAGGACCATCTCACAATGATAAGATAATAATATATTAACAGTATGTATGGTCCAAGTTGTGTTGAGATTTATTATGATGATAATGACAGAAAACTTGACTGACAATGTTTTTCCTGCATGTATTGTCTGCGTGTGACAGGTACTCTCTGCGCCAGAAGGAGAGGGAGAGGACCGTCTTGGAGCAGGGTTTGGCGCTCGCCCCGTGCCACGAATGTTGCCACCCAGCCTCTCCCTGCTGCCAGGCCGCTCCACTACCAGCCGCCCCCAGACCTGCAGCCCTTCACCCTCACAACACTAAAGGACCTTTCACGCCAGGCCACTCAGTGAGCACGGCCAGCCCCAGCGCCCACTCTGCCAGCACACGTTCTTCCTGAGCCCCAGCAGCAACACCCCTGCTCTCTTCCAGGCTCCTCCCAAGGACCCCAGCAGCACCTATAAACAAATGTGTGAATTTGAAATATTAACTGGAAAAAACCGAAGTCATGAGTTGAGTAGAATAAAACGTTTTTTAAACAGTTTACCCTTAACTTGTGTGTCTTGTAATTTATTCCATCTAATATCACCTTCACCTGCACAGTAGGTATATACTGATACTCAATGCTAAAACATTTAAAGAATATAACTGCAAGAAGCCATGCCAAGGGTTCAATATTATACTTAGTTTTATTAATTTACAACTTAAATCTACATTTATTTTATAGTCAACAGTTAATACGACTTTGAAGTCAACATGGCTACTTAGTTATGCATTGTTTACATTTGGCTGGGCGTGTTCTTCCACGTTGTCCCGCCCCTCCCAAGTTCTTATTTTGGCGGTATCCCTCTTTCGCCCCCCTTCCTCGACAGAGAAGATTGAGCAGGCTAGTAGGGAGAAAATCCTGCTCAATCTTCTCTGTCGAGGGAGGGGGGCGAAAGGGGGATTTAGCTAAAATAAGAACTTGGGAGGGGCGGGTCAACGTGGAAGAACACGCCCAGCCAAATGTAAACAATGAATAACTAAGTAGCCATGTGTTATGTTTCTGTTATGTTATATTAACTGTTGACTAAATGTATATTTAAGCTGTAAATTAATAAAACAAAAGTATAATATTGAACCCTTGGCATGGCTTCTTGCAGTTATATTCTTTAAATGTTTTATCAGTGTATACCTACTGTGCATGTGAAGGTGATATTAGATGTACTAAATTACAAGACAAGGGTAAACTGTTTAAAAAAACATTTTATTCAACTCATGACTTTGGTTTTTCCAGTTAATATTTAAAATTCATACATTTTTGATATCCCTTACCCACTCCCTCCCTCCACACTACCTTTGTGCATTTTAGAGTTACGAGAAGCCTGATGTTTTGTCAATACGTTGGTTTAATTTACAATAAAGTCGTTGTTTAAACGTTTGCCTCTTTTGTACTCATCTTTTGCACTTAACACAGTGAAGAAGTAACATTTAGAGGGGCCATAGAAATAATGAGTGTCTGTACAATTGTAAGCATTGCTTATGTTCATGCCACACAAGTTAAATACAGATGATTTAGAAATGGCAAAGGGAAAACACATTTCAGCCGTTACCAAATATCTATATCTGTTCCTTTTGGAGTAGAAAATTGTTAGCATTATTTAGACACCCACACTGGAGAAAGGACCGACGTCAGTCTGGTGTCTCACCTCAGACCTGCTTGTCATGGGAGTTCCTGCCAGTAGTCATACGCTACAGACAATAAAGCTCTGAGGGTCTTCAACACACACAAGCCTCTACACCGCTTCAAGGTCTCGGTCTTGGTAGAGGAGAACAAGGTGAACTATATACAACAAAAACGTCCACGACCACTCAACGAGAGGCTCAGTGTCCTTCTGCACTCCGCCTCTTAGCGTCTCTCATCTCCGCCAGCCACTGTTCAACACTCTTCCCCTCAGTAGCTGAGCAAAAAGTTTTGGAGCCTAAGCGACTGTGCCCAGTCTCTCGCCGCTTAAGTTCTCCGCACTTTTTGCACTTATACTCCTCCCGCTTTCTCTTCTTTGGAGGACACTCTCTTCCCTCAGCTGCGGCTTCTGCTTCCTTCCTCCACCGGAAGGCCGTTGACCTAGCAACGTTAAGTCCTGGCAGGCCGTCTTGTGATGAGCCGGGGATATTGTGGAGGTGCTGCTGTGGTCCTTGGGAGGAGCCTGGAAGAGAGCAGGGGTGTTGCTGCTGGGGCTCGGGAAGAACGTGTGCTGGCAGAGTGGGCGCTGGGGCTGGCCGTGATCGCTGAGTGGCCTGGCGTGAAAGGTCCTTCGGTGTTGTGAAGGTGAAGGGCTGCAGGTCTGGGGGCGGCTGGTAGTGGAGCGGTCTGGCAGCAGGGAGAGGCTGGGTGGCAACACTCGTGGCACGGGCGAGCGCCAAACCCTGCTCCAAGACGGTCCTCTCCCTCTCCTTCTGGCGCCGAGAGTACCTGTCACACGCAGACAAGACATGCAGGGAAAACATTGTCAGTCAAGTATTCTGTCATTATAGTCATAATAAATTAACACAATTTGGACCATACATACTTTCAATATATTATTATCTTACCATTGTGAGATGGTCCTCTGGTTCATCTCAAAGAGCTGAAGGTTGGTCTGGGCCATCAGCCTCGGGCTATCCAGCACTGCCTCTCTGATTGACACATAGTCTGCCAAGACGAGCCCCCACCTGCTCCTCTTGATGCCGGCAGACTGCGTGCCACTAGGATTGAGTCGGCAGAGCCGGCTGCAAATGGCCTCCACCAGGCGACTGGTTCCTGGCCAAGTTGCAGGGCCCGAGTTCAGTCCGAGGAAGCAACTGAAAAGACATAATAAATAAAATAATAAATTTTGGTATGTGCAGTGGATGACAAAAGTACAAATATTTAATCATAAAATGAGATACCGTTGGAGACTGTCCTTTCCAGGCATTATGGACGTCTTCCCCTTCGTTGCCTTGAACCGGCCCCGCTCGATTCTGTCCTGGTGTCGGGAAGGGTATATCAGACGCTCCTTGTCAGGCTGTGGTAGTGCCTGCCAGAGCACTACCAGCCTGTCTACCCTCTTCTCCGACAGGCCCCGAAGACTCCTCAACTCTACCAAGGCATTGGCCAGCCTGCGGATGTGCTGGTATCCTGGCTTGCCATATGGTCCTTGGCACTCGCCCTGAGGACACACAGAAAACAGACCACTTGTGTAGTTTTCAATGTTATGAAATTGGTACAATATTTCTATTAATTTAAAACCAAGCCTTACCTCAGAGCCTGAGGAGTCAGAGGGAGGACAATCCTGGTGTTCAGGGGCCTCAGGAGGGTCATGGTCGGGGGCAGCCGGACTGGATTTCCCAGACCTGGGAGCGTCAGCTGGATCGTCAGCTGGATCACCTGACCGCGCAGTGGTGGAGGACGAGGCGACTGGCTTAGGTGGGTCCGGTACGTGTACGGTGGGGTCCTCATCTTCTTCCTCCTCCTGAAATCCCTCGTCCTCCAAGGGTCCCTCGATGGAGTCTTCCTCTTCTGGAGTGTCAGGGTCCAAGCTGACGGCCTGCAGCACTTTGTTGGTCTGGGCGTACAGGTACTCAACACCAATGAGTTCCCATGCAATGTATTGCGACAGCAAACAGGTTAAAGGCTTAATTGACAGAAAAACGCATCCCACAAACCTAAGACACGATTAACGTACCTGTGTACACGCCAGGCTTGGTGAAGGCCTCAACCTGAACTGAGCCATGCACCCTTTGACTGAGCTGGTTGAGGGAGTGCTGCAGGGTGCCACTGTAGCAGCGCAGAGGCTGCTTCTGTCGCTCCACTGCTGCGCGGTTCTCGTTCCACCTTGCCAGTCCATCCAAGAGGAAGGTCTGGAAATGCATTCCATTTGCACTTGTGCCTAAGAGTAGATAATGGGTGACGAAAAGGTCAACACAACTCACTTTAGTGTCAATGATTTTACTGGTAACATGATAGAAAGATGGTTGTAATTACCTGGGATGAACCGGTTGAGGTGGTAAAACTCCAGAGATGTGGCGCTGCGTGCGCAGCGATACACCGGCAGCTTCACTCCGCTCTTGGTGATTGGCCTGCCGGTGTCTGTGTACAGCTGTACACCGGGAGGGTCTTGGATGCAGCGGAGGTGGCGCCTCTGCTCTTGCCAGATTGCCTGGATGCGGACGGGGTCCAGCAGTGAGACATTCTCACTGTTGAATGTCTCCAGCGTGTCCATGAGGAGCTGCTCCGTCTCTGCAGCTCCACGCGTACGGCGACGGCAGTGAAGAGTCATCTCCCTCCTCCTCAAGTGGCTGTAGACCTCAGCGTCAGTGAGGCCGACCATCCCCTGCTTCCCCAGCTCGGACCGCTTAGCCTCCAGTTGACGGGTATCTCCTGCATCCCATTCAAAAATGCAGGAGGACAGCTGCTGAGTGAAGGCCCTATACAGCTGGTAGCTTTCGGTGGTGACACCTGGTGAAAACCACCACAGCAGATGCCAGATGTCAAGACGAACCACCAGCTGGTCCCATTCATGAAACATGGCAGCTGTCTTGGACCCGCCAAAGCTGGAGCAACAGTCCCGGTCCACGTACATGAGCTGGGGGGGTGGTACCCAAGTGAGTCGGTAACGCTTCATAAGGCCGGCCGCCATGGCCCTCACCAGCAAGCAATGAGGACACAGTTGAAGACCTGCCCGTGTTCATTCCCCACGTTTGAGGCCCAGGCGGCCGTGTCCGAAGCGTAGCCGGCAAGCTTCTTGGTCACACACACACAGAGAGAGAGAGAGACATTATGGTATACTTTCAATATGGTGTGACAAAAGTGTTACCTTCTTCTTTAAGATGGACCCGACGACAGAGGTGACCCTGGCCTTCACCTCGTCAAGCCGCGACAGCACATCCATGCTGTACACTGTCAGTAGCCAGACGGGTGAGGGCACCACCGGCATTTCATAGACACATTCAAATGAATGTATCTATGTACAGGTCCTGCAGCGTCTCCCCCCTGTATCTATGTACAGGTCCTGCAGCGTCTCCCCCCTGTATCTATGGAAGCCAACAAAGGCCTGGCCCTCCTGTCTGGGCTTGGAGGCCCGGATTCTGGAGTCCACGAATGCCTTGCGGAACGTGATTTCCTCCATGACATCAGGGTAGGCATTCGCGTAGCAGGCCAAGGCATCCTTGTTGGCCATAATGGGTACTTGTGAGACGCTGCTCTCTAGCTCCTTCTCGTGGCTAGACACCAGTCCCACGACCCAGCCCACGTCATTCTCCAAGAGCCACTTAAATGTCTGACCCCGGTAAATGCTGCCTGGTTTGGACCTGATTGCTACTGCCTTAGGCGTGGCATTCATTACGAGATCCTCTCCCCTGCGCCTGAATGTTGGATGTTCCATCTCAAAAAGGTGCAGAGATGAATGACTAGTTTTAGTCATGTAGATGTACGGCAAAGTATGCTGGTGCCTATATGACAGATGCAGGACCTGAGTGTCGAATAGAAGACATTTATATGGAATGCATGTAAAGTTACAGTTGAAGTCAGAAGTTTACATACACCTTGATGTTGCTTCAATATATCCACATAATTTTCCTTCCTCATGATGTCATCTATTTTGTGAAGTGCACCAGTCCCTCCTGCAGCAAAGCACCCCCACAACATGATGCTGCCACCCCCGTGCTTCACGGTTGGGATGGTGTTCTTTGGCTTGCAAGCCTCCCCCTTTTTCCTCCAAACATAACAATGGTCATTATGGCCAAATAGTTCTATTTTTGTTTCATCAGACCACAGGACATTTCTTCAAAAAGTACGATCTTTGTCCCCATGTGCAGTTGCAAACCGTAGTCTGGCTTATTTTATGGCGGTTTTGGAGCAGTGCCTTCTTCCTTGTTGAGCGGCCTTTCAGATTATGTCGATATAGGACTCGTTTTACTGTGGATATAGATATTTTTGTACCCGTTTCCTCCAGCATCTTCACAAGGTCCTTTGCTGTTGTTCTGGGATTGATTTGCACTTGTTGCACCAAAGTACGTTCATCTCTAGGAGACGGAACACGTCTCCTTCCCGAGCGGTATGACAGCTGCGTGGTCCCATGGTGTTTATACTTGCATACTTTTGTTTGTACAGATGAACGTGGTACCTTTAGGCATTTGGAAATTGCTCCCAAGGATGAACCAGACTTGTGGAGGGCCACAATTTTTCTTTCTGAGGTCTTGGCTGATTTCTTTTGATTTTCCCATGATGTCGAGTAAAGAGGCACTGAGTTTGAAGGTAGGCCTTGAAATACATCCACAGGTACACCTCCAATTGACTAAAATGATGTCAATTAGCCTATCAGAAGCTTCTAAAACCACAACATGATTTTCTGGAATTTTCCAAGCTGTTTAAAGGCACAGTCAACTTAGTGTATGTAAACTGCTGACCCACTGGAGTTGTGATATAGTGAATTATAAGTGAAATAATCTGTCTAAACCATTTTTGGAAGAATTACTTGTCATGCTGATAGAAGTATTTGTATGTTTAGCATAATGACTAAAGTATTCCACCCTGAAACTGTAATGTGTGAAATGTATTAGAATTCTAAGATTATAATTCTAAGAATGTGTGTGGAAGGAACAAGTCAAGACTAGGTCAGTATGTTACCATTTGGCAAAACAGTCAGGATGTAGTTAAGACAACAAAGGAGAAGAGGAATAATCTACAGACCATTTATGAAAGCTGATAGGCTGATAGCAGGAAAGGGGTCTCCCCTTCCCAGGGAGGTGAGGGAACGGTTAGGCTTACAGGAGATTGGGCAGACCATAAGAATTTACAGCCCCCATCAAAGCAGGGTGGGGGTTTTCTCTCTGAAATGTGTGAAATACATTAGTATCACAAAAGGTGTTGAGTTTGGGTAAGACTGCAGTTGTAGTGTAGCAACTACAGGAGGTCTGTTTATTGTAGGTGTGAACAGGATGTCTTTGAAGGGAGTGACATGAGATAGCAGGAACTTGTGTGGGTATAAAAAGAGGGGCTCCTCATGACAGGAGCAGAGCTCTGAATAAAATACTGATCTGTTGCAGACTGGGACTTTGTTAAATTCTTCATTAACCAGAGTCTTACATCCTCTGGGAATTAATCAAAGCTGGAGTGATAGTTAATTTAGAACGTTGAGATACAGTTGAATATAATTTCTATGTCTCATTCAATGCATGTCAGATCTAAATGGGCAAATGGTAAGATTAACACAATGCATATCTTCCATTTTTGTAAAGTATTCATGCTTGCAGAACGTCAAGGGAATTGAATAGCCTACCTAGCGTTGCAATTCATTGTAGACCCATATGCATGTATAGATTGAAATGCATGTGTAGATTGAAAGGCAAATATCACGATTTGCACACCATTAAACTAGCTAACATAATACATGTATTAACTAATACATTATTGATACTGTAACATACATGTTGAATAAAACTAGAACCGAAATAAATTACTGTAGCCTTCGTCACGTGCACACGATTTCACAACTTCACACGTTTTATACCATACAACAAAGCATGAATTTAAGTGATTATATAAAATATTGAAAATGCAGACAAGTGCTGGCTGATTGCACGGGTTGTTAACGTTACCCCAATGCCGAAACCAATGCTACGTGCACCATAGGTAGATGACACCAGAGCTCGCGCTGTATAATATGTTTACAATTTCACTTTTCCATTCTTACAAATTCACAGATGTAGCAATAACATTACAATCGATTTCATGCACGATTCTAAAATATATACTTACTCTAACTCTCTTTCCATGTGATTTAATTAATGTTTGTTTTTTGAAAAGTCGAGTAGGAGCCGGGGCTAAAGTCAAAGGGCGAATACGATTGGACCACACGTCAAACAGGCGATGGTGGTTGGATACAGATAATTGAGACTGTCTCGCATTCCCATTGGTGGCTTTTAGTGGCTTTTCGAGAATTGAGACTGGCTAGACATCGGATTGGCCGACAGTGTTGTCACTCATTTAATTTATTTGAGACAGAAGGCGGCTACGCACCCATCCAAATGTAAATAATGCATAACTAAGTAGCCATGTGCCATGTCCTTACTGAGCCCAAGGAACTGTTAATTACAAAATAAATGTAAATTTAAGCTGTAAATTACTATATAAATCAGGCTTGATCCCTGGGCATGGCTGCTTACAGCTATATTGTTTAAATGGATTTGCATTATGGCATCCAATAGGTGACTAAATTAGTAAGTTGCCTTGTGATCAGAAACTGTATACACACATAATTAATAAAAAATAGTCTGTATACACAGCCTTAGATGGACCCCACCATGGCTGCTTGTTAAGTTAAGGTGAAACTGTCCCTTGGTAGTAGACAAAAAGAAGAGTCATTGTATTCTACTCAACCCATTACTATTTTTTACAGTTTCAGTTTCATATTGTGAGGGCTCCTGCCTTCACACACATTCTTACGTATTTATTTTCATTTAGAGGGTTCTTTATTATACATTCAAAATGGGAAATGACCCAAGGAGTGGTTCAGTTTCCTTCAGCACCTCGCCCCTTAGTGGCTCTCATCTCCACCAGCCACTGTTCTACAGTATCCCCCTCAGCAGCACTTAGTTATTTTCAGTTCACAGTTAACATTGAAGTTAAAAGGCCATAGGAATGTCTGTATAACTGTCCCTTTGTAGTAGACAATTTTAAGCATTGCAAATTCATGACACAAATGTGAGTGAAATGCTGATTAGTTACAAAATGTCAGACTTAAATGTCCCTTGTCAGCAAGTCTGTGATGAATTGTGCTTTAACCCAGGCTGGGGGCATCCAGAGGAACAGTGGACAACCGAAGAAGGAAGTCGGATGATGATACACAGCGTCTGGCCAATCCACTGCTGGCCACCAGTTCACACTGGACCAACATTAGTCTGGTATCTCAAGCAAGTCAGTGATGAATTGTGAACTCCCCATGCTGCTCCTGGGAAACAGCGTCCAGCCAATCCAACCATGCTGATGCTTGTTGAGAGAGGGAGAGTGTTAAACTATTAATAGTTGACCCAACATTAGCAAATATTAAATTACAATTTCTAAGCTTCTCATTTATTATATACAGTGGGGAGAACAAGTATTTGATACACTGCCGATTTTGCAGGTTTTCCTACTTACAAAGCATGTAGAGGTCTGTAATTTTTATCATAGGTACTCTTCAACTGTGAGTGACGGAATCTAAAACAAAAATCCAGAAAATCACATTGTATGATTTTTTAATAATTAATTTGCATTTTATTGCATGACATAAGTATTTGATCACCTACCAACCAGTAAGAATTCCGGCTCTCACAGACCTGTTAGTTTTTCTTTAAGAAGCCCTCCTGTTCTCCACTCATTACCTGTATTAACTGCACCTGTTTGAACTTGTTACCTGTATAAAAGACACGTGTCCACACACTCAATCAAACAGACCCCAACCTCTCCACAATGGCCAAGACCAGAGAGCTGTGTAAGGACATCAGGGATAAAATTGTAGACCTGCACAAGGTTGGGATGGGCTACAGGACAATAGGCAAGCAGCTTGGTGAGAAGGCAACAACTGTTGACGCAATTATTAGAAAATGGAAGAAGTTCAAGATGACGGAACCTGCAAAATCGGCAGTGTATCAAATACTTGTTCTCCCCACTGTATATATATATATAAAACTCACCTCAGCACTTTCTGAGGCAGGCCTTGGAGGCAGGAAGGACATCACCCTCTTCTGCTGGTTTTCACCCCACAGGGGCAAGGACAGAAGCCAGGGGTAGATCACCTGGGACAGGCCGACAGTGAGGCAGGAGGGAGCTTCTCTGTCACAATAGTCTCAATTGTCTCAATGAAATGAAATGAGTGACAACAGTGTCGCCAAACGATGTCTAACCAGTCTCAATTCTCGAAAAGCCACTAAAATCCACTAATGGGAATGCGAGAGAGTCTCAATTATCCGTATCTATGTTGATGTCTGAGGTTAAGTTCAGGGTTTAAGGTAGGGACATCCCAAGGATCCCAAATAGAGATATAGCATTGTTTTTGCCCGTTGCCACTGGAAAGTACGGGGGCACTGATATGAGAAACATGTCTCTAGTCTAGACCAATTACTGTGACTAGCTACTCAACTTTCTTCAAACCACATGTATTGGTTTTCAAAAATATATCTGGAGTAACAACCAACTTATGTATTGTGTGTGAATGCCTACTATCTAGTGTGTTAGTACATGGATATTTGCATGAATACAGCGCTCTATTTCTTTCAACCCTCAGGTGTATGTAGAACATGCGCGGTGATACGGCGCCTCGAGCGTTGGTTAATTGACGTTGAACCTTCACGAGCCGTTGGAAGAAAGCGTGTTTGGTCCACAGTGACCTGGGAACAAGTACGAGCTAGCAGCTACCAGAACCAGACCCAGAAAGTTATATACTTGCAAAAGGTAAGCTGATAGGTAGCTTATTCAGGCTTTATAACATACCTGTGTGTTATAGCTACTGCTGTTGAAAAAGCCACTATTAGCTATGATATGGCCATGCTAGCTACTGCTGTTGAAAAAATGCCATAATTATCTACGCTATGGCCGTGCATCTTCCACTTCGATGTGTGTGTGAGTTGCTAGCTATAACGTGTTACCTACCATATGTTATTACCACCACTTTATTCTGTGCTGCTGTAATGTAAAGTGCAGCTTCTATTTTGGAGTTTGTCAGTTTGTCTGCTTTCAACTTTGTCTTCTAATATACTAGTCTGGGGAAACATGGTTTTTGGAAAAGATGGAGACCCGCGCATTGTCGAAAAAGTCCATCTAAAACGGAGGCATAAATGTAACCCTCAGTTTTTGATTTTTTTTCCTCCTTTTCGACAGTGTGCTGGTCTCCATCTCTCCCAGTATTCTAATTTTGACACCTTTTTTATTTTTTTATTTATTTATTGCACATCACATTTGTTACAATTTGCAGAAAAAATAAATTGAACTTGTAATACAAAAATCATTTAGTTACAGCACACGTTTTCATAAAGAATAAAATCTGTATAAAAATTATAAACAACATAAATTTCGATTTATGAATAAAGAATTTTCCAAGCAAAATTAATAAGTTGACTATATATTGTACAGAGGAGTTTGAGTCAGAAAAGTAAAAGAAGATGTCAAAATTAGATAAATGTATGTTTGAGCCAAAGTGTCCATTAATAAAACATTGTATATCATTCCACAGAGAAGAGCTATGTGAACAGCTATAGATTAAATGGTCTAACGTTTCTGTTTCCAGAGAGCAGAAGCTGCATTTTTCGTCAACGGTAGGGATACATTTTGAAATAATCTTGTTACAGGGGTAATAATGGTGAAGAATTTTAAATGATATTTAATTTACTTTGTTTTGACACATACGCACCTGGAACAGACACTACTACTTCAGTATTTAAACATGGCTTGTCATTTGTTCTAAATTGCAGAAATGTGTCGATGCCAAACGTGAGTAATTCATAACATTTCAATCTGTTGTCCACAGATATTTACTTTCGTAAATTTGGCGGAACAGCACTTTTTAACTCTGCGTGCCCAAGTCTTATTTGCTGTGGAGGAGCTTCATCTGGAGGACAAAAGCTGAACTGCACCAGCGGACGTGAAAGGGACCAGTTTTTAAAAGTAATCCAAGATGGCTACTTGTGAGGGTTCAGCACAAATGTCTTTGTTTAGTTTCCCCTCTCCTTGTTGGTAAGTTTCTGCTGCTTTACAAATGTGAAAAGGTTCAAAGCACAAACTAAGCCTGAGTCCTCTCTGCTCTGAGTAGAAGTTTTTTCTAGATACAGATTTAAGATCAGTTTAGTTTCTACTAGCCTAGGAAAGAGTTATGAGGAAGGGAAGGGGGAAACGACACCAATCACAGCCCCAACACAGCCCCAAAACAGCCCTGCTGCTCTACATAAACCCCAGCCTGCCCTGCTGCTCTTTAAAAGGCAACTGTTTAAGCTTTTAGATAGTACCTCAGAGAGCGCTGTGTGTATAGAGGTGTATTCATTGTGTTTGAAGCATATTAGTCCTATCAGGGTGCTTCCAGAGAATAACCGTCAATTGGACTGGTACTCTAGACTGGTCCTATAAGTTATGTCTGTTAAGAGTGACTATTTGTGCTTGCTTCGGCAGCACATATACTAAAATTGGAACGATACAGAGAAGATTAGCATGGCCCCTGCGCAAGGATGACACGCAAATTCGTGAAGCGTTCCTTATTTTTACCCCCCCTGGGGATAGTACATAGATTAGATTCCGACAACATTGTGACAAATTGTGATTAGCTAGTAGGGGACCTTCTTCTCTGTTCCGATTGTTCCCCTGATTAGCTAGTAGGGGACCTTCTTCTCTATTCCAATTGTTCCCCTGATTAACTAGTAGGGGACCTTCTTCTCTGTTCCAATTGCCCTCGTTGTCAAATTAGATGCTCAGCTTGTTCCAATTCAGAGAAAGATAGCAAAACTCCGCCAATGGGAGGCCTAGCTTGTTCCAATTCGTTCTAAGCCAATCGGGGACCTCTAAATTGTTGCAACGTTACTTCATCACAAGATCTGTTTTTGGCAGCCATTTATGGTACCTGGTGAGTATATGAAGAAAATAGTCTTAATTTGCAATGAATATAACATGTAAATGACATATAAATGTGATGTAATATGACAATAAAAGCTCCCTCTGCCTCCAACTGGGGCTCATCTTGGCGGACTACGTGTCCATCAGAGAAGCAGTGCTGGATAGCCCAAGGCTGATGGCCCAGACCAACCTTCAGCTATTTGAGATGAACCAGAGGACCATCTCACAATGATAAGATAATAATATATTAACAGTATGTATGGTCCAAGTTGTGTTGAGATTTATTATGATGATAATGACAGAAAACTTGACTGACAATGTTTTTCCTGCATGTATTGTCTGCGTGTGACAGGTACTCTCTGCGCCAGAAGGAGAGGGAGAGGACCGTCTTGGAGCAGGGTTTGGCGCTCGCCCCGTGCCACGAATGTTGCCACCCAGCCTCTCCCTGCTGCCAGGCCGCTCCACTACCAGCCGCCCCCAGACCTGCAGCCCTTCACCCTCACAACACTAAAGGACCTTTCACGCCAGGCCACTCAGTGAGCACGGCCAGCCCCAGCGCCCACTCTGCCAGCACACGTTCTTCCTGAGCCCCAGCAGCAACACCCCTGCTCTCTTCCAGGCTCCTCCCAAGGACCCCAGCAGCACCTATAAACAAATGTGTGAATTTGAAATATTAACTGGAAAAAACCAAAGTCATGAGTTGAGTAGAATAAAACGTTTTTTAAACAGTTTACCCTTAACTTGTGTGTCTTGTAATTTATTCCATCTAATATCACCTTCACCTGCACAGTAGGTATATACTGATACTCAATGCTAAAACATTTAAAGAATATAACTGCAAGAAGCCATGCCAAGGGTTCAATATTATACTTAGTTTTATTAATTTACAACTTAAATCTACATTTATTTTATAGTCAACAGTTAATACGACTTTGAAGTCAACATGGCTACTTAGTTATGCATTGTTTACATTTGGCTGGGCGTGTTCTTCCACGTTGTCCCGCCCCTCCCAAGTTCTTATTTTGGCGGTATCCCTCTTTCGCCCCCCTTCCTCGACAGAGAAGATTGAGCAGGCTAGTAGGGAGAAAATCCTGCTCAATCTTCTCTGTCGAGGGAGGGGGGCGAAAGGGGGATTTAGCTAAAATAAGAACTTGGGAGGGGCGGGTCAACGTGGAAGAACACGCCCAGCCAAATGTAAACAATGAATAACTAAGTAGCCATGTGTTATGTTTCTGTTATGTTATATTAACTGTTGACTAAATGTATATTTAAGCTGTAAATTAATAAAACAAAAGTATAATATTGAACCCTTGGCATGGCTTCTTGCAGTTATATTCTTTAAATGTTTTATCAGTGTATACCTACTGTGCATGTGAAGGTGATATTAGATGTACTAAATTACAAGACAAGGGTAAACTGTTTAAAAAAACATTTTATTCAACTCATGACTTTGGTTTTTCCAGTTAATATTTAAAATTCATACATTTTTGATATCCCTTACCCACTCCCTCCCTCCACACTACCTTTGTGCATTTTAGAGTTACGAGAAGCCTGATGTTTTGTCAATACGTTGGTTTAATTTACAATAAAGTCGTTGTTTAAACGTTTGCCTCTTTTGTACTCATCTTTTGCACTTAACACAGTGAAGAAGTAACATTTAGAGGGGCCATAGAAATAATGAGTGTCTGTACAATTGTAAGCATTGCTTATGTTCATGCCACACAAGTTAAATACAGATGATTTAGAAATGGCAAAGGGAAAACACATTTCAGCCGTTACCAAATATCTATATCTGTTCCTTTTGGAGTAGAAAATTGTTAGCATTATTTAGACACCCACACTGGAGAAAGGACCGACGTCAGTCTGGTGTCTCACCTCAGACCTGCTTGTCATGGGAGTTCCTGCCAGTAGTCATACGCTACAGACAATAAAGCTCTGAGGGTCTTCAACACACACAAGCCTCTACACCGCTTCAAGGTCTCGGTCTTGGTAGAGGAGAACAAGGTGAACTATATACAACAAAAACGTCCACGACCACTCAACGAGAGGCTCAGTGTCCTTCTGCACTCCGCCTCTTAGCGTCTCTCATCTCCGCCAGCCACTGTTCAACACTCTTCCCCTCAGTAGCTGAGCAAAAAGTTTTGGAGCCTAAGCGACTGTGCCCAGTCTCTCGCCGCTTAAGTTCTCCGCACTTTTTGCACTTATACTCCTCCCGCTTTCTCTTCTTTGGAGGACACTCTCTTCCCTCAGCTGCGGCTTCTGCTTCCTTCCTCCACCGGAAGGCCGTTGACCTAGCAACGTTAAGTCCTGGCAGGCCGTCTTGTGATGAGCCGGGGATATTGTGGAGGTGCTGCTGTGGTCCTTGGGAGGAGCCTGGAAGAGAGCAGGGGTGTTGCTGCTGGGGCTCGGGAAGAACGTGTGCTGGCAGAGTGGGCGCTGGGGCTGGCCGTGATCGCTGAGTGGCCTGGCGTGAAAGGTCCTTCGGTGTTGTGAAGGTGAAGGGCTGCAGGTCTGGGGGCGGCTGGTAGTGGAGCGGTCTGGCAGCAGGGAGAGGCTGGGTGGCAACACTCGTGGCACGGGCGAGCGCCAAACCCTGCTCCAAGACGGTCCTCTCCCTCTCCTTCTGGCGCCGAGAGTACCTGTCACACGCAGACAAGACATGCAGGGAAAACATTGTCAGTCAAGTATTCTGTCATTATAGTCATAATAAATTAACACAATTTGGACCATACATACTTTCAATATATTATTATCTTACCATTGTGAGATGGTCCTCTGGTTCATCTCAAAGAGCTGAAGGTTGGTCTGGGCCATCAGCCTCGGGCTATCCAGCACTGCCTCTCTGATTGACACATAGTCTGCCAAGACGAGCCCCCACCTGCTCCTCTTGATGCCGGCAGACTGCGTGCCACTAGGATTGAGTCGGCAGAGCCGGCTGCAAATGGCCTCCACCAGGCGACTGGTTCCTGGCCAAGTTGCAGGGCCCGAGTTCAGTCCGAGGAAGCAACTGAAAAGACATAATAAATAAAATAATAAATTTTGGTATGTGCAGTGGATGACAAAAGTACAAATATTTAATCATAAAATGAGATACCGTTGGAGACTGTCCTTTCCAGGCATTATGGACGTCTTCCCCTTCGTTGCCTTGAACCGGCCCCGCTCGATTCTGTCCTGGTGTCGGGAAGGGTATATCAGACGCTCCTTGTCAGGCTGTGGTAGTGCCTGCCAGAGCACTACCAGCCTGTCTACCCTCTTCTCCGACAGGCCCCGAAGACTCCTCAACTCTACCAAGGCATTGGCCAGCCTGCGGATGTGCTGGTATCCTGGCTTGCCATATGGTCCTTGGCACTCGCCCTGAGGACACACAGAAAACAGACCACTTGTGTAGTTTTCAATGTTATGAAATTGGTACAATATTTCTATTAATTTAAAACCAAGCCTTACCTCAGAGCCTGAGGAGTCAGAGGGAGGACAATCCTGGTGTTCAGGGGCCTCAGGAGGGTCATGGTCGGGGGCAGCCGGACTGGATTTCCCAGACCTGGGAGCGTCAGCTGGATCGTCAGCTGGATCACCTGACCGCGCAGTGGTGGAGGACGAGGCGACTGGCTTAGGTGGGTCCGGTACGTGTACGGTGGGGTCCTCATCTTCTTCCTCCTCCTGAAATCCCTCGTCCTCCAAGGGTCCCTCGATGGAGTCTTCCTCTTCTGGAGTGTCAGGGTCCAAGCTGACGGCCTGCAGCACTTTGTTGGTCTGGGCGTACAGGTACTCAACACCAATGAGTTCCCATGCAATGTATTGCGACAGCAAACAGGTTAAAGGCTTAATTGACAGAAAAACGCATCCCACAAACCTAAGACACGATTAACGTACCTGTGTACACGCCAGGCTTGGTGAAGGCCTCAACCTGAACTGAGCCATGCACCCTTTGACTGAGCTGGTTGAGGGAGTGCTGCAGGGTGCCACTGTAGCAGCGCAGAGGCTGCTTCTGTCGCTCCACTGCTGCGCGGTTCTCGTTCCACCTTGCCAGTCCATCCAAGAGGAAGGTCTGGAAATGCATTCCATTTGCACTTGTGCCTAAGAGTAGATAATGGGTGACGAAAAGGTCAACACAACTCACTTTAGTGTCAATGATTTTACTGGTAACATGATAGAAAGATGGTTGTAATTACCTGGGATGAACCGGTTGAGGTGGTAAAACTCCAGAGATGTGGCGCTGCGTGCGCAGCGATACACCGGCAGCTTCACTCCGCTCTTGGTGATTGGCCTGCCGGTGTCTGTGTACAGCTGTACACCGGGAGGGTCTTGGATGCAGCGGAGGTGGCGCCTCTGCTCTTGCCAGATTGCCTGGATGCGGACGGGGTCCAGCAGTGAGACATTCTCACTGTTGAATGTCTCCAGCGTGTCCATGAGGAGCTGCTCCGTCTCTGCAGCTCCACGCGTACGGCGACGGCAGTGAAGAGTCATCTCCCTCCTCCTCAAGTGGCTGTAGACCTCAGCGTCAGTGAGGCCGACCATCCCCTGCTTCCCCAGCTCGGACCGCTTAGCCTCCAGTTGACGGGTATCTCCTGCATCCCATTCAAAAATGCAGGAGGACAGCTGCTGAGTGAAGGCCCTATACAGCTGGTAGCTTTCGGTGGTGACACCTGGTGAAAACCACCACAGCAGATGCCAGATGTCAAGACGAACCACCAGCTGGTCCCATTCATGAAACATGGCAGCTGTCTTGGACCCGCCAAAGCTGGAGCAACAGTCCCGGTCCACGTACATGAGCTGGGGGGGTGGTACCCAAGTGAGTCGGTAACGCTTCATAAGGCCGGCCGCCATGGCCCTCACCAGCAAGCAATGAGGACACAGTTGAAGACCTGCCCGTGTTCATTCCCCACGTTTGAGGCCCAGGCGGCCGTGTCCGAAGCGTAGCCGGCAAGCTTCTTGGTCACACACACACAGAGAGAGAGAGAGACATTATGGTATACTTTCAATATGGTGTGACAAAAGTGTTACCTTCTTCTTTAAGATGGACCCGACGACAGAGGTGACCCTGGCCTTCACCTCGTCAAGCCGCGACAGCACATCCATGCTGTACACTGTCAGTAGCCAGACGGGTGAGGGCACCACCGGCATTTCATAGACACATTCAAATGAATGTATCTATGTACAGGTCCTGCAGCGTCTCCCCCCTGTATCTATGTACAGGTCCTGCAGCGTCTCCCCCCTGTATCTATGGAAGCCAACAAAGGCCTGGCCCTCCTGTCTGGGCTTGGAGGCCCGGATTCTGGAGTCCACGAATGCCTTGCGGAACGTGATTTCCTCCATGACATCAGGGTAGGCATTCGCGTAGCAGGCCAAGGCATCCTTGTTGGCCATAATGGGTACTTGTGAGACGCTGCTCTCTAGCTCCTTCTCGTGGCTAGACACCAGTCCCACGACCCAGCCCACGTCATTCTCCAAGAGCCACTTAAATGTCTGACCCCGGTAAATGCTGCCTGGTTTGGACCTGATTGCTACTGCCTTAGGCGTGGCATTCATTACGAGATCCTCTCCCCTGCGCCTGAATGTTGGATGTTCCATCTCAAAAAGGTGCAGAGATGAATGACTAGTTTTAGTCATGTAGATGTACGGCAAAGTATGCTGGTGCCTATATGACAGATGCAGGACCTGAGTGTCGAATAGAAGACATTTATATGGAATGCATGTAAAGTTACAGTTGAAGTCAGAAGTTTACATACACCTTGATGTTGCTTCAATATATCCACATAATTTTCCTTCCTCATGATGTCATCTATTTTGTGAAGTGCACCAGTCCCTCCTGCAGCAAAGCACCCCCACAACATGATGCTGCCACCCCCGTGCTTCACGGTTGGGATGGTGTTCTTTGGCTTGCAAGCCTCCCCCTTTTTCCTCCAAACATAACAATGGTCATTATGGCCAAATAGTTCTATTTTTGTTTCATCAGACCACAGGACATTTCTTCAAAAAGTACGATCTTTGTCCCCATGTGCAGTTGCAAACCGTAGTCTGGCTTATTTTATGGCGGTTTTGGAGCAGTGCCTTCTTCCTTGTTGAGCGGCCTTTCAGATTATGTCGATATAGGACTCGTTTTACTGTGGATATAGATATTTTTGTACCCGTTTCCTCCAGCATCTTCACAAGGTCCTTTGCTGTTGTTCTGGGATTGATTTGCACTTGTTGCACCAAAGTACGTTCATCTCTAGGAGACGGAACACGTCTCCTTCCCGAGCGGTATGACAGCTGCGTGGTCCCATGGTGTTTATACTTGCATACTTTTGTTTGTACAGATGAACGTGGTACCTTTAGGCATTTGGAAATTGCTCCCAAGGATGAACCAGACTTGTGGAGGGCCACAATTTTTCTTTCTGAGGTCTTGGCTGATTTCTTTTGATTTTCCCATGATGTCGAGTAAAGAGGCACTGAGTTTGAAGGTAGGCCTTGAAATACATCCACAGGTACACCTCCAATTGACTAAAATGATGTCAATTAGCCTATCAGAAGCTTCTAAAACCACAACATGATTTTCTGGAATTTTCCAAGCTGTTTAAAGGCACAGTCAACTTAGTGTATGTAAACTGCTGACCCACTGGAGTTGTGATATAGTGAATTATAAGTGAAATAATCTGTCTAAACCATTTTTGGAAGAATTACTTGTCATGCTGATAGAAGTATTTGTATGTTTAGCATAATGACTAAAGTATTCCACCCTGAAACTGTAATGTGTGAAATGTATTAGAATTCTAAGATTATAATTCTAAGAATGTGTGTGGAAGGAACAAGTCAAGACTAGGTCAGTATGTTACCATTTGGCAAAACAGTCAGGATGTAGTTAAGACAACAAAGGAGAAGAGGAATAATCTACAGACCATTTATGAAAGCTGATAGGCTGATAGCAGGAAAGGGGTCTCCCCTTCCCAGGGAGGTGAGGGAACGGTTAGGCTTACAGGAGATTGGGCAGACCATAAGAATTTACAGCCCCCATCAAAGCAGGGTGGGGGTTTTCTCTCTGAAATGTGTGAAATACATTAGTATCACAAAAGGTGTTGAGTTTGGGTAAGACTGCAGTTGTAGTGTAGCAACTACAGGAGGTCTGTTTATTGTAGGTGTGAACAGGATGTCTTTGAAGGGAGTGACATGAGATAGCAGGAACTTGTGTGGGTATAAAAAGAGGGGCTCCTCATGACAGGAGCAGAGCTCTGAATAAAATACTGATCTGTTGCAGACTGGGACTTTGTTAAATTCTTCATTAACCAGAGTCTTACATCCTCTGGGAATTAATCAAAGCTGGAGTGATAGTTAATTTAGAACGTTGAGATACAGTTGAATATAATTTCTATGTCTCATTCAATGCATGTCAGATCTAAATGGGCAAATGGTAAGATTAACACAATGCATATCTTCCATTTTTGTAAAGTATTCATGCTTGCAGAACGTCAAGGGAATTGAATAGCCTACCTAGCGTTGCAATTCATTGTAGACCCATATGCATGTATAGATTGAAATGCATGTGTAGATTGAAAGGCAAATATCACGATTTGCACACCATTAAACTAGCTAACATAATACATGTATTAACTAATACATTATTGATACTGTAACATACATGTTGAATAAAACTAGAACCGAAATAAATTACTGTAGCCTTCGTCACGTGCACACGATTTCACAACTTCACACGTTTTATACCATACAACAAAGCATGAATTTAAGTGATTATATAAAATATTGAAAATGCAGACAAGTGCTGGCTGATTGCACGGGTTGTTAACGTTACCCCAATGCCGAAACCAATGCTACGTGCACCATAGGTAGATGACACCAGAGCTCGCGCTGTATAATATGTTTACAATTTCACTTTTCCATTCTTACAAATTCACAGATGTAGCAATAACATTACAATCGATTTCATGCACGATTCTAAAATATATACTTACTCTAACTCTCTTTCCATGTGATTTAATTAATGTTTGTTTTTTGAAAAGTCGAGTAGGAGCCGGGGCTAAAGTCAAAGGGCGAATACGATTGGACCACACGTCAAACAGGCGATGGTGGTTGGATACAGATAATTGAGACTGTCTCGCATTCCCATTGGTGGCTTTTAGTGGCTTTTCGAGAATTGAGACTGGCTAGACATCGGATTGGCCGACAGTGTTGTCACTCATTTAATTTATTTGAGACAGAAGGCGGCTACGCACCCATCCAAATGTAAATAATGCATAACTAAGTAGCCATGTGCCATGTCCTTACTGAGCCCAAGGAACTGTTAATTACAAAATAAATGTAAATTTAAGCTGTAAATTACTATATAAATCAGGCTTGATCCCTGGGCATGGCTGCTTACAGCTATATTGTTTAAATGGATTTGCATTATGGCATCCAATAGGTGACTAAATTAGTAAGTTGCCTTGTGATCAGAAACTGTATACACACATAATTAATAAAAAATAGTCTGTATACACAGCCTTAGATGGACCCCACCATGGCTGCTTGTTAAGTTAAGGTGAAACTGTCCCTTGGTAGTAGACAAAAAGAAGAGTCATTGTATTCTACTCAACCCATTACTATTTTTTACAGTTTCAGTTTCATATTGTGAGGGCTCCTGCCTTCACACACATTCTTACGTATTTATTTTCATTTAGAGGGTTCTTTATTATACATTCAAAATGGGAAATGACCCAAGGAGTGGTTCAGTTTCCTTCAGCACCTCGCCCCTTAGTGGCTCTCATCTCCACCAGCCACTGTTCTACAGTATCCCCCTCAGCAGCACTTAGTTATTTTCAGTTCACAGTTAACATTGAAGTTAAAAGGCCATAGGAATGTCTGTATAACTGTCCCTTTGTAGTAGACAATTTTAAGCATTGCAAATTCATGACACAAATGTGAGTGAAATGCTGATTAGTTACAAAATGTCAGACTTAAATGTCCCTTGTCAGCAAGTCTGTGATGAATTGTGCTTTAACCCAGGCTGGGGGCATCCAGAGGAACAGTGGACAACCGAAGAAGGAAGTCGGATGATGATACACAGCGTCTGGCCAATCCACTGCTGGCCACCAGTTCACACTGGACCAACATTAGTCTGGTATCTCAAGCAAGTCAGTGATGAATTGTGAACTCCCCATGCTGCTCCTGGGAAACAGCGTCCAGCCAATCCAACCATGCTGATGCTTGTTGAGAGAGGGAGAGTGTTAAACTATTAATAGTTGACCCAACATTAGCAAATATTAAATTACAATTTCTAAGCTTCTCATTTATTATATACAGTGGGGAGAACAAGTATTTGATACACTGCCGATTTTGCAGGTTTTCCTACTTACAAAGCATGTAGAGGTCTGTAATTTTTATCATAGGTACTCTTCAACTGTGAGTGACGGAATCTAAAACAAAAATCCAGAAAATCACATTGTATGATTTTTTAATAATTAATTTGCATTTTATTGCATGACATAAGTATTTGATCACCTACCAACCAGTAAGAATTCCGGCTCTCACAGACCTGTTAGTTTTTCTTTAAGAAGCCCTCCTGTTCTCCACTCATTACCTGTATTAACTGCACCTGTTTGAACTTGTTACCTGTATAAAAGACACGTGTCCACACACTCAATCAAACAGACCCCAACCTCTCCACAATGGCCAAGACCAGAGAGCTGTGTAAGGACATCAGGGATAAAATTGTAGACCTGCACAAGGTTGGGATGGGCTACAGGACAATAGGCAAGCAGCTTGGTGAGAAGGCAACAACTGTTGACGCAATTATTAGAAAATGGAAGAAGTTCAAGATGACGGAACCTGCAAAATCGGCAGTGTATCAAATACTTGTTCTCCCCACTGTATATATATATATAAAACTCACCTCAGCACTTTCTGAGGCAGGCCTTGGAGGCAGGAAGGACATCACCCTCTTCTGCTGGTTTTCACCCCACAGGGGCAAGGACAGAAGCCAGGGGTAGATCACCTGGGACAGGCCGACAGTGAGGCAGGAGGGAGCTTCTCTGTCACAATAGTCTCAATTGTCTCAATGAAATGAAATGAGTGACAACAGTGTCGCCAAACGATGTCTAACCAGTCTCAATTCTCGAAAAGCCACTAAAATCCACTAATGGGAATGCGAGAGAGTCTCAATTATCCGTATCTATGTTGATGTCTGAGGTTAAGTTCAGGGTTTAAGGTAGGGACATCCCAAGGAT
The DNA here is from genome assembly GCA_023634145.1 of Thymallus thymallus. Taxonomy (NCBI): domain Eukaryota; kingdom Metazoa; phylum Chordata; class Actinopteri; order Salmoniformes; family Salmonidae; genus Thymallus; species Thymallus thymallus. The sequence continues at coordinate 38,041 of JAKYLM010000252.1, forward strand.
CCCAAATAGAGATATAGCATTGTTTTTGCCCGTTGCCACTGGAAAGTACGGGGGCACTGATATGAGAAACATGTCTCTAGTCTAGACCAATTACTGTGACTAGCTACTCAACTTTCTTCAAACCACATGTATTGGTTTTCAAAAATATATCTGGAGTAACAACCAACTTATGTATTGTGTGTGAATGCCTACTATCTAGTGTGTTAGTACATGGATATTTGCATGAATACAGCGCTCTATTTCTTTCAACCCTCAGGTGTATGTAGAACATGCGCGGTGATAAGGCGCCTCGAGCGTTGGTTAATTGACGTTGAACCTTCACGAGCCGTTGGAAGAAAGCGTGTTTGGTCCACAGTGACCTGGGAACAAGTACGAGCTAGCAGCTACCAGAACCAGACCCAGAAAGTTATATACTTGCAAAAGGTAAGCTGATAGGTAGCTTATTCAGGCTTTATAACATACCTGTGTGTTATAGCTACTGCTGTTGAAAAAGCCACTATTAGCTATGATATGGCCATGCTAGCTACTGCTGTTGAAAAAATGCCATAATTATCTACGCTATGGCCGTGCATCTTCCACTTCGATGTGTGTGTGAGTTGCTAGCTATAACGTGTTACCTACCATATGTTATTACCACCACTTTATTCTGTGCTGCTGTAATGTAAAGTGCAACTTCTATTTTGGAGTTTGTCAGTTTGTCTGCTTTCAACTTTGTCTTCTAATATACTAGTCTGGGGAAACATGGTTTTTGGAAAAGATGGAGACCCGCGCATTGTCGAAAAAGTCCATCTAAAACGGAGGCATAAATGTAACCCTCAGTTTTTGATTTTTTTTCCTCCTTTTCGACAGTGTGCTGGTCTCCCAGTATTCTAATTTTGACACCTTTTTTATTTTTTTATTTATTTATTGCACATCACATTTGTTACAATTTGCAGAAAAAATAAATTGAACTTGTAATACAAAAATCATTTAGTTACAGCACACGTTTTCATAAAAAATAAAATCTGTATAAAAATTATAAACAACATAAATTTCGATTTATGAATAAAGAATTTTCCAAGCAAAATTAATAAGTTGACTATATATTGTACAGAGGAGTTTGAGTCAGAAAAGTAAAAGAAGATGTCAAAATTAGATAAATGTATGTTTGAGCCAAAGTGTCCATTAATAAAACATTGTATATCATTCCACAGAGAAGAGCTATGTGAACAGCTATAGATTAAATGGTCTAACGTTTCTGTTTCCAGAGAGCAGAAGCTGCATTTTTCGTCAACGGTAGGGATACATTTTGAAATAATCTTGTTACAGGGGTAATAATGGTGAAGAATTTTAAATGATATTTAATTTACTTTGTTTTGACACATACGCACCTGGAACAGACACTACTACTTCAGTATTTAAACATGGCTTGTCATTTGTTCTAAATTGCAGAAATGTGTTGATGCCAAACGTGAGAAATTCTTAACATTTCAATCTGTTGTCCACAGATATTTACTTTCGTAAATTTGGCGGAACAGCACTTTTTAACTCTGCGTGCCCAAGTCTTATTTGCTGTGGAGGAGCTCCATCTGGAGGACAAAAGCTGAACTGCACCAGCGGACGTGAAAGGGACCAGTTTTTAAAAGTAATCCAAGATGGCTACTTGTGAGGGTTCAGCACAAATGTCTTTGTTTAGTTTCCCCTCTCCTTGTTGGTAAGTTTCTGCTGCTTTACAAATGTGAAAAGGTTCAAAGCACAAACTAAGCCTGAGTCCTCTCTGCTCTGAGTAGAAGTTTTTTCTAGATACAGATTTAAGATCAGTTTAGTTTCTACTAGCCTAGGAAAGACTTATGAGGAAGGGAAGGGGGAAACGACACCAATCACAGCCCCAAAACAGCCCTGCTGCTCTTTAAAAGGCAACTGTTTAAGCTTTTAGATAGTACCTCAGAGAGCGCTGTGTGTATAGAGGTGTATTCATTGTGTTTGAAGCATATTAGTCCTATCAGGGTGCTTCCAGAGAATAACCGTCAATTGGACTGGTACTCTAGACTGGTCCTATAAGTTATGTCTGTTAAGAGTGACTATTTGTGCTTGCTTCGGCAGCACATATACTAAAATTGGAACGATACAGAGAAGATTAGCATGGCCCCTGATTAACTAGTAGGGGACCTTCTTCTCTGTTCCAATTGCCCTCGTTGTCAAATTAGATGCTCAGCTTGTTCCAATTCAGAGAAAGATAGCAAAACTCCGCCAATGGGAGGCCTAGCTTGTTCCAATTCGTTCTAAGCCAATCGGGGACCTCTAAATTGTTGCAACGTTACTTCATCACAAGATCTGTTTTTGGCAGCCATTTATGGTACCTGGTGAGTATATGAAGAAAATAGTCTTAATTTGCAATGAATATAACATGTAAATGACATATAAATGTGATGTAATATGACAATAAAAGCTCCCTCTGCCTCCAACTGGGGCTCATCTTGGCGGACTACGTGTCCATCAGAGAAGCAGTGCTGGATAGCCCGAGGCTGATGGCCCAGACCAACCTTCAGCTATTTGAGATGAACCAGAGGACCATCTCACAATGGTAAGATAATAATATATTAACAGTATGTATGGTCCAAGTTGTGTTGAGATTTATTATGATGATAATGACAGAAAACTTGACTGACAATGTTTTTCCTGCATGTATTGTCTGCGTGTGACAGGTACTCTCTGCGCCAGAAGGAGAGGGAGAGGACCGTCTTGGAGCAGGGTTTGGCGCTCGCCCCGTGCCACGAATGTTGCCACCCAGCCTCTCCCTGCTGCCAGGCCGCTCCACTACCAGCCGCCCCCAGACCTGCAGCCCTTCACCCTCACAACACTAAAGGACCTTTCACGCCAGGCCACTCAGTGAGCACGGCCAGCCCCAGCGCCCACTCTGCCAGCACACGTTCTTCCTGAGCCCCAGCAGCAACACCCCTGCTCTCTTCCAGGCTCCTCCCAAGGACCCCAGCAGCACCTATAAACAAATGTGTGAATTTGAAATATTAACTGGAAAAAACCAAAGTCATGAGTTGAGTAGAATAAAATGTTTTTTAAACAGTTTACCCTTAACTTGTGTGTCTTGTAATTTAGTCCATCTAATATCACCTTCACGTGCACAGTAGGTATATACTGATACTCAATGCTAAAACATTTAAAGAATATAACTGCAAGAAGCCATGCCAAGGGTTCAATATTATACTTAGTTTTATTCATTTACAGCTTAAATCTACATTTATTTTATAGTCAACAGTTAATACGACTTTGAAGTCAACATGGCTACTTAGTTATTCATTGTTTACATTTGGCTTGGCGTGTTCTTCCACGTTGTCCCGCCCCTCCCAAGTTCTTATTTTGGCGGTATCCCTCTTTCGCCCCCCTTCCTCGACAGAGAAGATTGAGCAGGCTAGTAGGGAGCCTTCTTCTGTCGTAATAGTCTTAATTGTCTTAAATAAATGAAATGAGTGACAACACCGTCGGCCAATCCGATGTCTAGCCAGTCTTAATTTTCGAAAAGCCACAAAAAGCCTCCAATGGGAATGCGAGACAGTCTTAATTATCTGTATCCAACCACCATCGCCCGTTTGACGTGTGGTCCAATCGTATTCTACCTTTGACATTAGCCCCGGCTCCAACTCGAATTTTCAAAAAACAAACGGCGGCCATTACAGTTTGACCGCATCGAGACATTTCATTAGATCACACGGAACGAGATTTACAGAGTAAGAATATGTTTTATAAGCTTGCATGAAATCGATTGTAATGTTATTGCTACATCTGTGAATTTGTAAGAATGGAAAAGTGAAATTGTAAACATATTATACAGCGCGAACTCGGGTGTCATCTACCTATGGTGCACGTAGCATTGGTTTCGGCATTGGGGTAACGTTAACAACCCGTGGAATCAGCCAGCACTTGTCTGCATTATCAATCATTTATTTGCCTTTCAATCTATACATGCATATGGGTCTGCAATGTATTGAAATGCTAGGTAGACAGCCCTATTCGACACGGAGATAAATGATTGTCAATAAAAAAAGAGATGTCATTACAATTCTCTAGTGTGTAGATACTTACTTGGAACGGCAGTCTTCTTGGCAAAGATCTTGTTAACAGTTGACTGCAGTTTTCCGGGGGGCACCGAACGCTGCCCCAAGTGGCCTTTAATAACAAACATAGACAACAAGCACTGTTATACTGTATAAAAATCAAATAACTGATTGTTTTTATCATTACTGATACCACATGTAATACTAACCCTGGCCGGGTCTTTAAGGCTGTTGGGGGAGGAGAGGATGCGGCTGCCTCCTGGTCGCGGCACTTAATGTAATTAAGGGCAACTTCCATGGTGCCCCCAGGATTCCGGGCCTTCTGCTTCCTCAGCCAGTTGACGTAACTGATTAAATAAATGTATACCCGGGTCGCCACCCTCGGAGATGACGAGGGTCCGGGCATCTGCCTCCACCTCCTCGGATCTCACACGGGAGGCTCCCCCAGCCTGGCCTGGCTTGGGCCTGATTGCCACTGCCTCAGGCGTGGCATTCATTACAAGATCCTCTCCCCTGCGCCTGAATGTGGATGTTCCATCTAAAAAAGGTGCAGAGATGAATGACTCGTTTTTAGTCATGTAGCTATATAGCAACGTATGCTGGTGCCTATATGACAGATGCAGTAACTGAGTGTCACATAGGTGTTTCTATTGAATGCTTGTATGTAAAGTCATGTAGCATTCAATGTATGTCAGATATGCATTGCGTTAATCTTACTATTTGCCAATGTATATCTTCCATTATTGAACGTCAAGGGAATTGAATAGCCTACCTAGCATTTCAATACATTGCAGACCCATATGCAAATAAATGTTTACAATTTCACTTTTCTATTTTTACAAATTCACAGATGTAGCAATAACATTACAATCGATTTCATGCAAGCTTATAAAACATACTTACTCTTACTCTGTAGATCTTCTTCCTTTTTTTTTGTCGATTCGCATCGATTTCGCGCATTACCGCCACCTACTGTGAACTTGATCCAGAGACTCTAACAACTACCCACTCCTCATCCTTACCCACTATATTAAAACATTATGCGCTACCGCCAGCGCTGAGTGTTCAGCTCCTCTGGCTCAAAAAAATAAATATATAATATATATATGTTTTAAAACAACACCCTTTCAAATCCAATTAATTAAACCTGTATTCTCCAAATATTTAAATAAAGCTTCTCTATCATTTTCCTGTTCTTGTTTTAATATGTTTCTCAAAGTTATATCAGTCTCCTCTTTCCTCCGAATCTCTTCAAATAATTTATCTCTATCCTCTTTATATCTTTCACAATACATGATAACATGTTCTACTGTTTCATTTTCTCCACACCATTCACAGAGTCCTGTCGGATGCTTGGACATTAATTTAAATGTTTTATTAAGTCCTGTATGTCCTATTCTAAGTCTTGATAAAATGTTTTCCTCCCTTCTACTTCCACCTGAGTACCTCTTTTTCCCCACTTTTGGTTGGATTGCATACATATGTCTACCCTTCCTGTTTCCCACATTTTATGCCATCTTTGATTTATTTGTTTTTTAATTATAGCTTTAATTTCATCTCTGTGTTATTTCCAGTTCTATTCTATCCTCCTGCAATGCTTGTTTCGCCATTTTATCTACTGCCTCATTCCCTTTTACCCCAACATGAGCTGGTACCCACATGAATATTACCCTCACTCTTTCCTGCTGTAACATATATAATTCTTGTAATATCTCCACTACTAAGTCCTGTCTAGTGTCTGACTGTTGTGCTTCAATGCACTTAAGAGCAGAACTGGAGTCTGAACATATTACCACATCCTTTAATCCTGCCTCATTTATCCATCTCAATGCCATCATTATTGCAATTAACTCCCCTGAAAAAACTGATAATTTATCTGACATCCTTATTTTTCTGGATATCTGTAGTTTTGGAAACTGTAAATCTCGTTCCGTGTGATCTAATTAAATGTCTCGATGCGGGCAAACTGTAATGGCCGCCGTTTGGTTTTTGAAAATTCGAGTTGGAGCCGGGGCTAAAGTCAAAGGTAGAATACGATTGGACCACACCTCAAACGGGTGATGGTGGTTGGATACAGATAATTAAGACTGTCTCGCATTCCCATTGGAGGCTTTTTGTGGCTTTTCGAAAATTAAGACTGGCTAGACATCGGATTGGCCGACGGTGTTGTCACTCATTTCATTTATTTAAGACAATTAAGACTATTACGACAGAAGAAGGCTCCCTACTAGCCTGCTCAATCTTCTCTGTCGAGGAAGGGGGGCGAAAGAGGGATACCGCCAAAATAAGAACTTGGGAGGGGCGGGACAACGTGGAAGAACACGCCCAGCCAAATGTAAACAATGCATAACTAAGTAGCCATGTTGACTTCAAAGTCGTATTAACTGTTGACTATAAAATAAATGTAGATTTAAGTTGTAAATTAATAAAACTAAGTATAATATTGAACCCTTGGCATGGCTTCTTGCAGTTATATTCTTTAAATGTTTTAGCATTGAGTATCAGTATATACCTACTGTGCAGGTGAAGGTGATATTAGATGGACTAAATTACAAGACACACAAGTTAAGGGTAAACTGTTTAAAAAACGTTTTATTCTACTCAACTCATGACTTTGGTTTTTTTCCAGTTAATATTTCAAATTCACACATTTTTTATATCCCTCCCTCCCTCACTCCCCTCCCTTTCTCCCCCCCTCCCTCCCTCCCCCACTCCCCTCCTCCCTCCACACACAAATGATATGCATTTTCTTTAATTTAGATGGATCTGCACCTGATGCCACTAATGTGCAAAATGCTGAAAGTTATCAACTACCTTTGTGCATTTAAGAGTTACGAGAAGCCTGTTGATGTTTGGTCAATATGTTGGTTTAATTTACAATAAAGTCTTTCTTTAAACGTTTGCCTCTTTTGTACTCATCTTTTGCACTTAACACAGTGAAGAAGTAACATTTAGACGGGCCATAGAAATGATGAGTGTCTGTACATTTGTAAGCATTGCTTATGTTCATGCCACACGAGTGAAATACAGATGATTTAGAAATGTCAAAAGTAAAACACATTTCAGCCGTTACAAAATGTCTATATCGGTTCCTTTGGAGTAGAAAATTGTTAGCATTGTTTAGACACCCACACTGGAGAAAGGACCGACGTTCTAATTTGTTCTAAGCCTGTAAGGTCCTGACTGAGGCCAGGTCTCTGACTCCCTCTAGAGGAAGTGGGATGGCAACAGTCAGGTCCTTACATTCACTAGGTTGGTGTTGGGTTTTGGGTGATCGCCAATTAGAGGCAGCTGTCGTGAGTTGTCTCTAATTGGGGAGTCTGTTTTATTGCACTGCACGTCCACCTGGGTGTGGATCATTGTTTGTTTATGTGCGTTTGTGTTCGGCACTAGATGCCAGCTCAAGGTATTGTATGTTTGTTTTTCAGTTTATTCTTAAATAAACTATGTTTGCACCGACCTCTCCCTCTGCGCCTTGTTCCCTCAACACTCACTGTGACAAAGCCAATCAGGGACCTGGATACAGATTCCTATACCAGTTTCCTTCAGCACCTCACCCCTTAGTGGCTCTCATCTCCACCAGCCACTGATCTACAGTATCCCCCTCAGCAGCACTTAGTTATTTTCAGTTCACAGTTAACATTGAAGTTAAAAGGCCATAGGAATGTCTGTATAACTGTCCCTTTGTAGTAGACAATTTTAAGCATTGCAAATTCATGACACAAATGTGAGTGAAATGCTGATTAGTTACAAAATGTCAGACTTAAATGTCCCTTGTCAGCATGGTTTACACAAGCCAGCACTGAACTGTTGCAAGTCTGTGATGAATTGTGCCTTAACCCAGGCTGGGGGCATCCAGAGGAACAGTGGACAACCGAAGAAGGAAGTCTGATGATGGTACACAGCGTCTGGCCAATCCACTGCTGGCCACCAGTTCACACTAGACCAACATTAGTCTGGTATCTCAAGCATGTCAGTGATGAATTGTGAACTCCCCATGCTGCTCCTGGTAAACAGCGTCCAGCCAATCCAACCATGCTGATGCTTGTTGAGAGAGGGAGAGTGTTAAACTATTAATAGTTGACCCAACATTAGCAAATATTAAATTACAATTTCTAAGCTTCTCATTTATTATATATATATATATATATATATATATATATATTTTTTTTTTTTTTTTTAACTCACCTCAGCACTTTCTGAGGCAGGCCTTGGAGGCAGGAAGGACATCACCCTCTTCTGCTGGTTTTCACCCCACAGGGGCAAGGACAGAAGCCAGGGGTAGATCACCTGGGACAGGCCGACAGTGAGGCAGGAGGGAGCTTCTCTGTCACAATAGTCTCAATTGTCTCAATGAAATGAAATGAGTGACAACAGTGTCGCCAAACGATGTCTAACCAGTCTCAATTCTCGAAAAGCCACTAAAATCCACAAATGGGAATGCGAGAGAGTCTCAATTATCCGTATCTATGTTGATGTCTGAGGTTAAGTTCAGGGTTTAAGGTAGGGACATCCCAAGGATCCCAAATAGAGATATAGCATTGTTTTTGCCCGTTGCCACTGGAAAGTACGGGGGCACTGATATGAGAAACATGTCTCTAGTCTAGACCAATTACTGTGACTAGCTACTCAACTTTCTTCAAACCACATGTATTGGTTTTCAAAAATATATCTGGAGTAACAACCAACTTATGTATTGTGTGTGAATGCCTACTATCTAGTGTGTTAGTACATGGATATTTGCATGAATACAGCGCTCTATTTCTTTCAACCCTCAGGTGTATGTAGAACATGCGCGGTGATACGGCGCCTGGAGCGTTGGTTAATTGACGTTGAACCTTCACGAGCCTTTGGAAGAAAGCGTGTTTGGTCCACAGTGACCTGGGAACAAGTACGAGCTAGCAGCTACCAGAACCAGACCCAGAAAGTTATATACTTGCAAAAGGTAAGCTGATAGGTAGCTTATTCAGGCTTTATAACATACCTGTGTGTTATAGCTACTGCTGTTGAAAAAGCCACTATTAGCTATGATATGGCCATGCTAGCTACTGCTGTTGAAAAAATGCCATAATTATCTACGCTATGGCCGTGCATCTTCCACTTCGATGTGTGTGTGAGTTGCTAGCTATAACGTGTTACCTACCATATGTTATTACCACCACTTTATTCTGTGCTGCTGTAATGTAAAGTGCAACATCTATTTTGGAGTTTGTCAGTTTGTCTGCTTTCAACTTTGTCTTCTAATATACTAGTCTGGGGAAACATGGTTTTTGGAAAAGATGGAGACCCGCGCATTGTCGAAAAAGTCCATCTAAAACGGAGGCATAAATGTAACCCTCAGTTTTTGATTTTTTTTCCTCCTTTTCGACAGTGTGCTGGTCTCCATCTCTCCCAGTATTCTAATTTTGACACCTTTTTTATTTTTTTATTTATTTATTGCACATCACATTTGTTACAATTTGCAGAAAAAATAAATTGAACTTGTAATACAAAAATCATTTAGTTACAGCACACGTTTTCATAAAGAATAAAATCTGTATAAAAATTATAAACAACATAAATTTCGATTTATGAATAAAGAATTTTCCAAGCAAAATTAATAAGTTGACTATATATTGTACAGAGGAGTTTGAGTCAGAAAAGTAAAAGAAGATGTCAAAATTAGATAAATGTATGTTTGAGCCAAAGTGTCCATTAATAAAACATTGTATATCATTCCACAGAGAAGAGCTATGTGAACAGCTATAGATTAAATGGTCTAACGTTTCTGTTTCCAGAGAGCAGAAGCTGCATTTTTCGTCAACGGTAGGGATACATTTTGAAATAATCTTGTTACAGGGGTAATAATGGTGAAGAATTTTAAATGATATTTAATTTACTTTGTTTTGACACATACGCACCTGGAACAGACACTACTACTTCAGTATTTAAACATGGCTTGTCATTTGTTCTAAATTGCAGAAATGTGTCGATGCCAAACGTGAGTAATTCATAACATTTCAATCTGTTGTCCACAGATATTTACTTTCGTAAATTTGGCGGAACAGCACTTTTTAACTCTGCGTGCCCAAGTGTTATTTGCTGTGGAGGAGCTCCATCTGGAGGACAAAAGCTGAACTGCACCAGCGGACGTGAAAGGGACCAGTTTTTAAAAGTAATCCAAGATGGCTACTTGTGAGGGTTCAGCACAAATGTCTTTGTTTAGTTTCCCCTCTCCTTGTTGGTAAGTTTCTGCTGCTTTACAAATGTGAAAAGGTTCAAAGCACAAACTAAGCCTGAGTCCTCTCTGCTCTGAGTAGAAGTTTTTTCTAGATACAGATTTAAGATCAGTTTAGTTTCTACTAGCCTAGGAAAGACTTATGAGGAAGGGAAGGGGGAAACGACACCAATCACAGCCCCAACACAGCCCCAAAACAGCCCTGCTGCTCTACATAAACCCCAGCCTGCCCTGCTGCTCTTTAAAAGGCAACTGTTTAAGCTTTTAGATAGTACCTCAGAGAGCGCTGTGTGTATAGAGGTGTATTCATTGTGTTTGAAGCATATTTGTCCTATCAGGGTGCTTCCAGAGAATAACCGTCAATTGGACTGGTACTCTAGACTGGTCCTATAAGTTATGTCTGTTAAGAGTGACTATTTGTGCTTGCTTCGGCAGCACATATACTAAAATTGGAACGATACAGAGAAGATTAGCATGGCCCCTGCGCAAGGATGACACGCAAATTCGTGAAGCGTTCCTTATTTTTACCCCCCCTGGGGATAGTACATAGATTAGATTCCGACAACATTGTGACAAATTGTGATTAGCTAGTAGGGGACCTTCTTCTCTGTTCCGATTGTTCCCCTGATTAGCTAGTAGGGGACCTTCTTCTCTATTCCAATTGTTCCCCTGATTAACTAGTAGGGGACCTTCTTCTCTGTTCCAATTGCCCTCGTTGTCAAATTAGATGCTCAGCTTGTTCCAATTCAGAGAAAGATAGCAAAACTCCGCCAATGGGAGGCCTAGCTTGTTCCAATTCGTTCTAAGCCAATCGGGGACCTCTAAATTGTTGCAACGTTACTTCATCACAAGATCTGTTTTTGGCAGCCATTTATGGTACCTGGTGAGTATATGAAGAAAATAGTCTTAATTTGCAATGAATATAACATGTAAATGACATATAAATGTGATGTAATATGACAATAAAAGCTCCCTCTGCCTCCAACTGGGGCTCATCTTGGCGGACTACGTGTCCATCAGAGAAGCAGTGCTGGATAGCCCAAGGCTGATGGCCCAGACCAACCTTCAGCTATTTGAGATGAACCAGAGGACCATCTCACAATGATAAGATAATAATATATTAACAGTATGTATGGTCCAAGTTGTGTTGAGATTTATTATGATGATAATGACAGAAAACTTGACTGACAATGTTTTTCCTGCATGTATTGTCTGCGTGTGACAGGTACTCTCTGCGCCAGAAGGAGAGGGAGAGGACCGTCTTGGAGCAGGGTTTGGCGCTCGCCCCGTGCCACGAATGTTGCCACCCAGCCTCTCCCTGCTGCCAGGCCGCTCCACTACCAGCCGCCCCCAGACCTGCAGCCCTTCACCCTCACAACACTAAAGGACCTTTCACGCCAGGCCACTCAGTGAGCACGGCCAGCCCCAGCGCCCACTCTGCCAGCACACGTTCTTCCTGAGCCCCAGCAGCAACACCCCTGCTCTCTTCCAGGCTCCTCCCAAGGACCCCAGCAGCACCTATAAACAAATGTGTGAATTTGAAATATTAACTGGAAAAAACCAAAGTCATGAGTTGAGTAGAATAAAATGTTTTTTAAACAGTTTACCCTTAACTTGTGTGTCTTGTAATTTAGTCCATCTAATATCACCTTCACGTGCACAGTAGGTATATACTGATACTCAATGCTAAAACATTTAAAGAATATAACTGCAAGAAGCCATGCCAAGGGTTCAATATTATACTTAGTTTTATTCATTTACAGCTTAAATCTACATTTATTTTATAGTCAACAGTTAATACGACTTTGAAGTCAACATGGCTACTTAGTTATTCATTGTTTACATTTGGCTGGGCGTGTTCTTCCACGTTGTCCCGCCCCTCCCAAGTTCTTATTTTGGCGGTATCCCTCTTTCGCCCCCCTTCCTCGACAGAGAAGATTGAGCAGGCTAGTAGGGAGCCTTCTTCTGTCGTAATAGTCTTAATTGTCTTAAATAAATGAAATGAGTGACAACACCGTCGGCCAATCCGATGTCTAGCCAGTCTTAATTTTCGAAAAGCCACAAAAAGCCTCCAATGGGAATGCGAGACAGTCTTAATTATCTGTATCCAACCACCATCGCCCGTTTGACGTGTGGTCCAATCGTATTCTACCTTTGACTTTAGCCCCGGCTCCAACTCGAATTTTCAAAAAACAAACGGCGGCCATTACAGTTTGACCGCATCGAGACATTTCATTAGATCACACGGAACGAGATTTACAGAGTAAGAATATGTTTTATAAGCTTGCATGAAATCGATTGTAATGTTATTGCTACATCTGTGAATTTGTAAGAATGGAAAAGTGAAATTGTAAACATATTATACAGCGCGAACTCGGGTGTCATCTACCTATGGTGCACGTAGCATTGGTTTCGGCATTGGGGTAACGTTAACAACCCGTGGAATCAGCCAGCACTTGTCTGCATTATCAATCATTTATTTGCCTTTCAATCTATACATGCATATGGGTCTGCAATGTATTGAAATGCTAGGTAGACAGCCCTATTCGACACGGAGATAAATGATTGTCAATAAAAAAAGAGATGTCATTACAATTCTCTAGTGTGTAGACACTTACTTGGAACGGCAGTCTTCTTGGCAAAGATCTTGTTAACAGTTGACTGCAGTTTTCCGGGGGGCACCGAACGCTGCCCCAAGTGGCCTTTAATAACAAACATAGACAACAAGCACTGTTATACTGTATAAAAATCAAATAACTGATTGTTTTTATCATTACTGATACCACATGTAATACTAACCCTGGCCAGGTCTTTAAGGCTGTTGGGGGAGGAGAGGATGCGGCTGCCTCCTGGTCGCGGCACTTAATGTAATTAAGGGCAACTTCCATGGTGCCCCCAGGATTCCGGGCCTTCTGCTTCCTCAGCCAGTTGACGTAACTGATTAAATAAATGTATACCCGGGTCGCCACCCTCGGAGATGACGAGGGTCCGGGCATCTGCCTCCACCTCCTCGGATCTCACACGGGAGGCTCCCCCAGCCTGGCCTGGCTTGGGCCTGATTGCCACTGCCTCAGGCGTGGCATTCATTACAAGATCCTCTCCCCTGCGCCTGAATGTGGATGTTCCATCTAAAAAAGGTGCAGAGATGAATGACTCGTTTTTAGTCATGTAGCTATATAGCAACGTATGCTGGTGCCTATATGACAGATGCAGTAACTGAGTGTCACATAGGTGTTTCTATTGAATGCTTGTATGTAAAGTCATGTAGCATTCAATGTATGTCAGATATGCATTGCGTTAATCTTACTATTTGCCAATGTATATCTTCCATTATTGAACGTCAAGGGAATTGAATAGCCTACCTAGCATTTCAATACATTGCAGACCCATATGCAAATAAATGTTTACAATTTCACTTTTCTATTTTTACAAATTCACAGATGTAGCAATAACATTACAATCGATTTCATGCAAGCTTATAAAACATACTTACTCTTACTCTGTAGATCTTCTTCCTTTTTTTTTGTCGATTCGCATCGATTTCGCGCATTACCGCCACCTACTGTGAACTTGATCCAGAGACTCTAACAACTACCCACTCCTCATCCTTACCCACTATATTAAAACATTATGCGCTACCGCCAGCGCTGAGTGTTCAGCTCCTCTGGCTCAAAAAAATAAATATATAATATATATATGTTTTAAAACAACACCCTTTCAAATCCAATTAATTAAACCTGTATTCTCCAAATATTTAAATAAAGCTTCTCTATCATTTTCCTGTTCTTGTTTTAATATGTTTCTCAAAGTTATATCAGTCTCCTCTTTCCTCCGAATCTCTTCAAATAATTTATCTCTATCCTCTTTATATCTTTCACAATACATGATAACATGTTCTACTGTTTCATTTTCTCCACACCATTCACAGAGTCCTGTCGGATGCTTGGACATTAATTTAAATGTTTTATTAAGTCCTGTATGTCCTATTCTAAGTCTTGATAAAATGTTTTCCTCCCTTCTACTTCCACCTGAGTACCTCTTTTTCCCCACTTTTGGTTGGATTGCATACATATGTCTACCCTTCCTGTTTCCCACATTTTATGCCATCTTTGATTTATTTGTTTTTTAATTATAGCTTTAATTTCATCTCTGTGTTATTTCCAGTTCTATTCTATCCTCCTGCAATGCTTGTTTCGCCATTTTATCTACTGCCTCATTCCCTTTTACCCCAACATGAGCTGGTACCCACATGAATATTACCCTCACTCTTTCCTGCTGTAACATATATAATTCTTGTAATATCTCCACTACTAAGTCCTGTCTAGTGTCTGACTGTTGTGCTTCAATGCACTTAAGAGCAGAACTGGAGTCTGAACATATTACCACATCCTTTAATCCTGCCTCATTTATCCATCTCAATGCCATCATTATTGCAATTAACTCCCCTGAAAAAACTGATAATTTATCTGACATCCTTATTTTTCTGGATATCTGTAGTTTTGGAAACTGTAAATCTCGTTCCGTGTGATCTAATTAAATGTCTCGATGCGGGCAAACTGTAATGGCCGCCGTTTGGTTTTTGAAAATTCGAGTTGGAGCCGGGGCTAAAGTCAAAGGTAGAATACGATTGGACCACACCTCAAACGGGTGATGGTGGTTGGATACAGATAATTAAGACTGTCTCGCATTCCCATTGGAGGCTTTTTGTGGCTTTTCGAAAATTAAGACTGGCTAGACATCGGATTGGCCGACGGTGTTGTCACTCATTTCATTTATTTAAGACAATTAAGACTATTACGACAGAAGAAGGCTCCCTACTAGCCTGCTCAATCTTCTCTGTCGAGGAAGGGGGGCGAAAGAGGGATACCGCCAAAATAAGAACTTGGGAGGGGCGGGACAACGTGGAAGAACACGCCCAGCCAAATGTAAACAATGCATAACTAAGTAGCCATGTTGACTTCAAAGTCGTATTAACTGTTGACTATAAAATAAATGTAGATTTAAGTTGTAAATTAATAAAACTAAGTATAATATTGAACCCTTGGCATGGCTTCTTGCAGTTATATTCTTTAAATGTTTTAGCATTGAGTATCAGTATATACCTACTGTGCAGGTGAAGGTGATATTAGATGGACTAAATTACAAGACACACAAGTTAAGGGTAAACTGTTTAAAAAACGTTTTATTCTACTCAACTCATGACTTTGGTTTTTTTCCAGTTAATATTTCAAATTCACACATTTTTTATATCCCTCCCTCCCTCACTCCCCTCCCTTTCTCCCCCCCTCCCTCCCTCCCCCACTCCCCTCCTCCCTCCACACACAAATGATATGCATTTTCTTTAATTTAGATGGATCTGCACCTGATGCCACTAATGTGCAAAATGCTGAAAGTTATCAACTACCTTTGTGCATTTAAGAGTTACGAGAAGCCTGTTGATGTTTGGTCAATATGTTGGTTTAATTTACAATAAAGTCTTTCTTTAAACGTTTGCCTCTTTTGTACTCATCTTTTGCACTTAACACAGTGAAGAAGTAACATTTAGACGGGCCATAGAAATGATGAGTGTCTGTACATTTGTAAGCATTGCTTATGTTCATGCCACACGAGTGAAATACAGATGATTTAGAAATGTCAAAAGTAAAACACATTTCAGCCGTTACAAAATGTCTATATCGGTTCCTTTGGAGTAGAAAATTGTTAGCATTGTTTAGACACCCACACTGGAGAAAGGACCGACGTTCTAATTTGTTCTAAGCCTGTAAGGTCCTGACTGAGGCCAGGTCTCTGACTCCCTCTAGAGGAAGTGGGATGGCAACAGTCAGGTCCTTACATTCACTAGGTTGGTGTTGGGTTTTGGGTGATCGCCAATTAGAGGCAGCTGTCGTGAGTTGTCTCTAATTGGGGAGTCTGTTTTATTGCACTGCACGTCCACCTGGGTGTGGATCATTGTTTGTTTATGTGCGTTTGTGTTCGGCACTAGATGCCAGCTCAAGGTATTGTATGTTTGTTTTTCAGTTTATTCTTAAATAAACTATGTTTGCACCGACCTCTCCCTCTGCGCCTTGTTCCCTCAACACTCACTGTGACAAAGCCAATCAGGGACCTGGATACAGATTCCTATACCAGTTTCCTTCAGCACCTCACCCCTTAGTGGCTCTCATCTCCACCAGCCACTGATCTACAGTATCCCCCTCAGCAGCACTTAGTTATTTTCAGTTCACAGTTAACATTGAAGTTAAAAGGCCATAGGAATGTCTGTATAACTGTCCCTTTGTAGTAGACAATTTTAAGCATTGCAAATTCATGACACAAATGTGAGTGAAATGCTGATTAGTTACAAAATGTCAGACTTAAATGTCCCTTGTCAGCATGGTTTACACAAGCCAGCACTGAACTGTTGCAAGTCTGTGATGAATTGTGCCTTAACCCAGGCTGGGGGCATCCAGAGGAACAGTGGACAACCGAAGAAGGAAGTCTGATGATGGTACACAGCGTCTGGCCAATCCACTGCTGGCCACCAGTTCACACTAGACCAACATTAGTCTGGTATCTCAAGCATGTCAGTGATGAATTGTGAACTCCCCATGCTGCTCCTGGTAAACAGCGTCCAGCCAATCCAACCATGCTGATGCTTGTTGAGAGAGGGAGAGTGTTAAACTATTAATAGTTGACCCAACATTAGCAAATATTAAATTACAATTTCTAAGCTTCTCATTTATATATATATATATATATATATATATATATATATTTTTTTTTTAACTCACCTCAGCACTTTCTGAGGCAGGCCTTGGAGGCAGGAAGGACATCACCCTCTTCTGCTGGTTTTCACCCCACAGGGGCAAGGACAGAAGCCAGGGGTAGATCACCTGGGACAGGCCGACAGTGAGGCAGGAGGGAGCTTCTCTGTCACAATAGTCTCAATTGTCTCAATGAAATGAAATGAGTGACAACAGTGTCGCCAAACGATGTCTAACCAGTCTCAATTCTCGAAAAGCCACTAAAATCCACAAATGGGAATGCGAGAGAGTCTCAATTATCCGTATCTATGTTGATGTCTGAGGTTAAGTTCAGGGTTTAAGGTAGGGACATCCCAAGGATCCCAAATAGAGATATAGCATTGTTTTTGCCCGTTGCCACTGGAAAGTACGGGGGCACTGATATGAGAAACATGTCTCTAGTCTAGACCAATTACTGTGACTAGCTACTCAACTTTCTTCAAACCACATGTATTGGTTTTCAAAAATATATCTGGAGTAACAACCAACTTATGTATTGTGTGTGAATGCCTACTATCTAGTGTGTTAGTACATGGATATTTGCATGAATACAGCGCTCTATTTCTTTCAACCCTCAGGTGTATGTAGAACATGCGCGGTGATACGGCGCCTCGAGCGTTGGTTAATTGACGTTGAACCTTCACGAGCCTTTGGAAGAAAGCGTGTTTGGTCCACAGTGACCTGGGAACAAGTACGAGCTAGCAGCTACCAGAACCAGACCCAGAAAGTTATATACTTGCAAAAGGTAAGCTGATAGGTAGCTTATTCAGGCTTTATAACATACCTGTGTGTTATAGCTACTGCTGTTGAAAAAGCCACTATTAGCTATGATATGGCCATGCTAGCTACTGCTGTTGAAAAAATGCCATAATTATCTACGCTATGGCCGTGCATCTTCCACTTCGATGTGTGTGTGAGTTGCTAGCTATAACGTGTTACCTACCATATGTTATTACCACCACTTTATTCTGTGCTGCTGTAATGTAAAGTGCAACATCTATTTTGGAGTTTGTCAGTTTGTCTGCTTTCAACTTTGTCTTCTAATATACTAGTCTGGGGAAACATGGTTTTTGGAAAAGATGGAGACCCGCGCATTGTCGAAAAAGTCCATCTAAAACGGAGGCATAAATGTAACCCTCAGTTTTTGATTTTTTTTCCTCCTTTTCGACAGTGTGCTGGTCTCCCATCTCTCCCAGTATTCTAATTTTGACACCTTTTTTATTTTTTTATTTATTTATTGCACATCACATTTGTTACAATTTGCAGAAAAAATAAATTGAACTTGTAATACAAAAATCATTTAGTTACAGCACACGTTTTCATAAAGAATAAAATCTGTATAAAAATTATAAACAACATAAATTTCGATTTATGAATAAAGAATTTTCCAAGCAAAATTAATAAGTTGACTATATATTGTACAGAGGAGTTTGAGTCAGAAAAGTAAAAGAAGATGTCAAAATTAGATAAATGTATGTTTGAGCCAAAGTGTCCATTAATAAAACATTGTATATCATTCCACAGAGAAGAGCTATGTGAACAGCTATAGATTAAATGGTCTAACGTTTCTGTTTCCAGAGAGCAGAAGCTGCATTTTTCGTCAACGGTAGGGATACATTTTGAAATAATCTTGTTACAGGGGTAATAATGGTGAAGAATTTTAAATGATATTTAATTTACTTTGTTTTGACACATACGCACCTGGAACAGACACTACTACTTCAGTATTTAAACATGGCTTGTCATTTGTTCTAAATTGCAGAAATGTGTCGATGCCAAACGTGAGTAATTCATAACATTTCAATCTGTTGTCCACAGATATTTACTTTCGTAAATTTGGCGGAACAGCACTTTTTAACTCTGCGTGCCCAAGTCTTATTTGCTGTGGAGGAGCTCCATCTGGAGGACAAAAGCTGAACTGCACCAGCGGACGTGAAAGGGACCAGTTTTTAAAAGTAATCCAAGATGGCTACTTGTGAGGGTTCAGCACAAATGTCTTTGTTTAGTTTCCCCTCTCCTTGTTGGTAAGTTTCTGCTGCTTTACAAATGTGAAAAGGTTCAAAGCACAAACTAAGCCTGAGTCCTCTCTGCTCTGAGTAGAAGTTTTTTCTAGATACAGATTTAAGATCAGTTTAGTTTCTACTAGCCTAGGAAAGACTTATGAGGAAGGGAAGGGGGAAACGACACCAATCACAGCCCCAACACAGCCCCAAAACAGCCCTGCTGCTCTACATAAACCCCAGCCTGCCCTGCTGCTCTTTAAAAGGCAACTGTTTAAGCTTTTAGATAGTACCTCAGAGAGCGCTGTGTGTATAGAGGTGTATTCATTGTGTTTGAAGCATATTAGTCCTATCAGGGTGCTTCCAGAGAATAACCGTCAATTGGACTGGTACTCTAGACTGGTCCTATAAATTATGTCTGTTAAGAGTGACTATTTGTGCTTGCTTCGGCAGCACATATACTAAAATTGGAACGATACAGAGAAGATTAGCATGGCCCCTGCGCAAGGATGACACGCAAATTCGTGAAGCGTTCCTTATTTTTACCCCCCCTGGGGATAGTACATAGATTAGATTCCGACAACATTGTGACAAATTGTGATTAGCTAGTAGGGGACCTTCTTCTCTGTTCCGATTGTTCCCCTGATTAGCTAGTAGGGGACCTTCTTCTCTATTCCAATTGTTCCCCTGATTAACTAGTAGGGGACCTTCTTCTCTGTTCCAATTGCCCTCGTTGTCAAATTAGATGCTCAGCTTGTTACAATTCAGAGAAAGATAGCAAAACTCCGCCAATGGGAGGCCTAGCTTGTTCCAATTCGTTCTAAGCCAATCGGGGACCTCTAAATTGTTGCAACGTTACTTCATCACAAGATCTGTTTTTGGCAGCCATTTATGGTACCTGGTGAGTATATGAAGAAAATAGTCTTAATTTGCAATGAATATAACATGTAAATGACATATAAATGTGATGTAATATGACAATAAAAGCTCCCTCTGCCTCCAACTGGGGCTCATCTTGGCGGACTACGTGTCCATCAGAGAAGCAGTGCTGGATAGCCCAAGGCTGATGGCCCAGACCAACCTTCAGCTATTTGAGATGAACCAGAGGACCATCTCACAATGATAAGATAATAATATATTAACAGTATGTATGGTCCAAGTTGTGTTGAGATTTATTATGATGATAATGACAGAAAACTTGACTGACAATGTTTTTCCTGCATGTATTGTCTGCGTGTGACAGGTACTCTCTGCGCCAGAAGGAGAGGGAGAGGACCGTCTTGGAGCAGGGTTTGGCGCTCGCCCCGTGCCACGAATGTTGCCACCCAGCCTCTCCCTGCTGCCAGGCCGCTCCACTACCAGCCGCCCCCAGACCTGCAGCCCTTCACCCTCACAACACTAAAGGACCTTTCACGCCAGGCCACTCAGTGAGCACGGCCAGCCCCAGCGCCCACTCTGCCAGCACACGTTCTTCCTGAGCCCCAGCAGCAACACCCCTGCTCTCTTCCAGGCTCCTCCCAAGGACCCCAGCAGCACCTATAAACAAATGTGTGAATTTGAAATATTAACTGGAAAAAACCAAAGTCATGAGTTGAGTAGAATAAAATGTTTTTTAAACAGTTTACCCTTAACTTGTGTGTCTTGTAATTTAGTCCATCTAATATCACCTTCACGTGCACAGTAGGTATATACTGATACTCAATGCTAAAACATTTAAAGAATATAACTGCAAGAAGCCATGCCAAGGGTTCAATATTATACTTAGTTTTATTCATTTACAGCTTAAATCTACATTTATTTTATAGTCAACAGTTAATACGACTTTGAAGTCAACATGGCTACTTAGTTATTCATTGTTTACATTTGGCTGGGCGTGTTCTTCCACGTTGTCCCGCCCCTCCCAAGTTCTTATTTTGGCGGTATCCCTCTTTCGCCCCCCTTCCTCGACAGAGAAGATTGAGCAGGCTAGTAGGGAGCCTTCTTCTGTCGTAATAGTCTTAATTGTCTTAAATAAATGAAATGAGTGACAACACCGTCGGCCAATCCGATGTCTAGCCAGTCTTAATTTTCGAAAAGCCACAAAAAGCCTCCAATGGGAATGCGAGACAGTCTTAATTATCTGTATCCAACCACCATCGCCCGTTTGACGTGTGGTCCAATCGTATTCTACCTTTGACTTTAGCCCCGGCTCCAACTCGAATTTTCAAAAAACAAACGGCGGCCATTACAGTTTGACCGCATCGAGACATTTCATTAGATCACACGGAACGAGATTTACAGAGTAAGAATATGTTTTATAAGCTTGCATGAAATCGATTGTAATGTTATTGCTACATCTGTGAATTTGTAAGAATGGAAAAGTGAAATTGTAAACATATTATACAGCGCGAACTCGGGTGTCATCTACCTATGGTGCACGTAGCATTGGTTTCGGCATTGGGGTAACGTTAACAACCCGTGGAATCAGCCAGCACTTGTCTGCATTATCAATCATTTATTTGCCTTTCAATCTATACATGCATATGGGTCTGCAATGTATTGAAATGCTAGGTAGACAGCCCTATTCGACACGGAGATAAATGATTGTCAATAAAAAAAGAGATGTCATTACAATTCTCTAGTGTGTAGACACTTACTTGGAACGGCAGTCTTCTTGGCAAAGATCTTGTTAACAGTTGACTGCAGTTTTCCGGGGGGCACCGAACGCTGCCCCAAGTGGCCTTTAATAACAAACATAGACAACAAGCACTGTTATACTGTATAAAAATCAAATAACTGATTGTTTTTATCATTACTGATACCACATGTAATACTAACCCTGGCCGGGTCTTTAAGGCTGTTGGGGGAGGAGAGGATGCGGCTGCCTCCTGGTCGCGGCACTTAATGTAATTAAGGGCAACTTCCATGGTGCCCCCAGGATTCCGGGCCTTCTGCTTCCTCAGCCAGTTGACGTAACTGATTAAATAAATGTATACCCGGGTCGCCACCCTCGGAGATGACGAGGGTCCGGGCATCTGCCTCCACCTCCTCGGATCTCACACGGGAGGCTCCCCCAGCCTGGCCTGGCTTGGGCCTGATTGCCACTGCCTCAGGCGTGGCATTCATTACAAGATCCTCTCCCCTGCGCCTGAATGTGGATGTTCCATCTAAAAAAGGTGCAGAGATGAATGACTCGTTTTTAGTCATGTAGCTATATAGCAACGTATGCTGGTGCCTATATGACAGATGCAGTAACTGAGTGTCACATAGGTGTTTCTATTGAATGCTTGTATGTAAAGTCATGTAGCATTCAATGTATGTCAGATATGCATTGCGTTAATCTTACTATTTGCCAATGTATATCTTCCATTATTGAACGTCAAGGGAATTGAATAGCCTACCTAGCATTTCAATACATTGCAGACCCATATGCAAATAAATGTTTACAATTTCACTTTTCTATTTTTACAAATTCACAGATGTAGCAATAACATTACAATCGATTTCATGCAAGCTTATAAAACATACTTACTCTTACTCTGTAGATCTTCTTCCTTTTTTTTTGTCGATTCGCATCGATTTCGCGCATTACCGCCACCTACTGTGAACTTGATCCAGAGACTCTAACAACTACCCACTCCTCATCCTTACCCACTATATTAAAACATTATGCGCTACCGCCAGCGCTGAGTGTTCAGCTCCTCTGGCTCAAAAAAATAAATAAAAATAAATATATAATATATATATGTTTTAAAACAACACCCTTTCAAATCCAATTAATTAAACCTGTATTCTCCAAATATTTAAATAAAGCTTCTCTATCATTTTCCTGTTCTTGTTTTAATATGTTTCTCAAAGTTATATCAGTCTCCTCTTTCCTCCGAATCTCTTCAAATAATTTATCTCTATCCTCTTTATATCTTTCACAATACATGATAACATGTTCTACTGTTTCATTTTCTCCACACCATTCACAGAGTCCTGTCGGATGCTTGGACATTAATTTAAATGTTTTATTAAGTCCTGTATGTCCTATTCTAAGTCTTGATAAAATGTTTTCCTCCCTTCTACTTCCACCTGAGTACCTCTTTTTCCCCACTTTTGGTTGGATTGCATACATATGTCTACCCTTCCTGTTTCCCACATTTTATGCCATCTTTGATTTATTTGTTTTTTAATTATAGCTTTAATTTCATCTCTGTGTTATTTCCAGTTCTATTCTATACTCCTGCAATGCTTGTTTCGCCATTTTATCTACTGCCTCATTCCCTTTTACCCCAACATGAGCTGGTACCCACATGAATATTACCCTCACTCTTTCCTGCTGTAACATATATAATTCTTGTAATATCTCCACTACTAAGTCCTGTCTAGTGTCTGACTGTTGTGCTTCAATGCACTTAAGAGCAGAACTGGAGTCTGAACATATTACCACATCCTTTAATCCTGCCTCATTTATCCATCTCAATGCCATCATTATTGCAATTAACTCCCCTGAAAAAACTGATAATTTATCTGACATCCTTATTTTTCTGGATATCTGTAGTTTTGGAAACTGTAAATCTCGTTCCGTGTGATCTAATTAAATGTCTCGATGCGGGCAAACTGTAATGGCCGCCGTTTGTTTTTTGAAAATTCGAGTTGGAGCCGGGGCTAAAGTCAAAGGTAGAATACGATTGGACCACACCTCAAACGGGTGATGGTGGTTGGATACAGATAATTAAGACTGTCTCGCATTCCCATTGGAGGCTTTTTGTGGCTTTTCGAAAATTAAGACTGGCTAGACATCGGATTGGCCGACGGTGTTGTCACTCATTTCATTTATTTAAGACTATTACGACAGAAGAAGGCTCCCTACTAGCCTGCTCAATCTTCTCTGTCGAGGAAGGGGGGCGAAAGAGGGATACCGCCAAAATAAGAACTTGGGAGGGGC